>CM065709.1:32401675-32411675 GCA_017654935.2 Phymorhynchus buccinoides
GAACCAACAGCACCACGACTCAGTACAAATACATTGGAACAATTAAGAAACAGACGTCAATGACGTATCCGTGACGCAATGTCACAGTCTCTACTATAGGTGATAGCAATTTATCATAATTTGATAGCAGTATTATTGATGACAAACGTCATCGTCATTTTATTGACGACACGTACAAGACACGGCATGCACAATTTTGGCAGCATAGAATCAACAACACGCGCTTAAAATGACGTCAACAGGACCAAAGCAATTGGCCGCATAATTAACAATGCACGTCACAAGTTGTTGACACAGCGTCATAACAGCACGACGCAATACAATTGGCAGCAAAAACGAACAACACGCGTAATTAAATGACGCGACATGACGCGGCGACAGTGACATGACGCGATATAGTGACAGCGACACGAGCGAGTGAATACAGTTCGCAGCAACACCGTCATCACATGTTGATGACGTTGGCGTGACGCACGTACTAGCAACGTGACTCAACCACAGTGACATCACAAGCACCAACACACGCGTCATCGGATGACGTTTGACAGGACGCAATTATTAGCAGCTCGACTTTAAAAACACAACTGGCAGCAGAACAAGCAACAAGCGTCATCGGTTGACATAAATAAATATGACACGAACGCCTTACGATTCAACACAACTGGCAGCAGAACGGACAACACACATTATCCAACGAGTCTGACATGACGCAATAACAAACATGGCTCGCTACAGGCAAACATCACAAACACAACCACGCGTCATCGGGTAACGTTGATATGACACATATCATAACAATTCACAGACTAGGGCTACAACTGATGCCTAAAACGAACTCTTTAGATTTTTTAATTTTTTAATTTTTTTAATTTTACAGAAGAAGGTATTTGTGAATAACGATAACAGCGAAGAAAGAAGGAAGAAGAAGGAGGAGGAGGAAAAAGAGGGGGAGGAGAAGAAGAAAGAGAAAGAAGCTAGAGGAGGCTAAGGGGCCATATATAAGGAAGATAAGAGAATAGGAATCAGTGTTCTAAAAATAGAGAAGAAAAAAAGATAAATCACATCACAACACTTTATAGGAACATTGTAATACTAAGAACAGCAGGGAGGAGGGGGGGGGGGGGGGGAGGAAGAGAAACAAGAGGAGGATAAGGGGCCATATATAAGGAAGATAAAATAGGAAAAATAATTGTTCTAAAAATAGAGAAGAAAAAAGATACATCGCATCAAAACACTTCATAAGAACGTTATAATACTAAGAACAGCAGGGAGTAGGAGTGGGGGGGGGGGGGGGGGGGGGGGGGGGGGGGGGGGGGGAGCAAGAGGAGGATAAGGGGCCATATATAGGGAAGATAAAGAAAAGAAGAATAGTGTTCTAAAATTGGAGAAGAAAAAAACAGAGCACATCACAACACTTGATAGAAATATGATAATAATGATGAGAAGAACAGCAGAAAAGTAGTTTATATTAAATGAAATAATAGAAGAACAAGAACAAAGAAGAGCGCAACAGAACAACAGCAGCCTATATGAAACACGCACAGAATAATATCACCATTTTAAAATGCAGCGAAACAATGCTAACATCGCAGTGCATAATGCAGCTAGAAATAATAATACAAAATGTATACACACACAACAATTGCAGTCATTTGCCACTACAGAACAGGACAAAAAAAAGAAGAAACTAGCAGCATGATAGAATTCTTATTGATATCAAATAGAATTATAACTCCAGTTCTAAAAAAAAAGAAAAAAAAGAAAAAAGTAAACAATGAAAATGTAAACAATGCAGCGCAACAATAGCAACGTAATTTTCTGAAGAACAAATTGCAATGTGATACGCAAGAAGAAATAACACAGCAAAACATTATGGTAAGGTGGGGGAAAACGACCCCCCTCCCTCAGCAAGACATTTGTAAAACAATGCAACGTAGTGTTCTGAAAACAACGCAAGAAGAAATAGCACAGCAAAATATTTATGGTAAGGTGGGAAAAAACGCCCCCCTCCCTCAGCAAGACATTTTAAAAACAATGCAACGTAGTGTTCTGAAAAAAACGCAAGAAGAAATAGCACAGCAAAACATTTATGGTAAGGTGGGGGGAAAACGCCCCCCTCCCTCAGCAAGACATTTTAAAAACAATGCAACGTAGTGTTCTGAAAACAACGCAAGAATAAATAGCACAGCAAAACATTTATGGTAAGGTGGGGAAATACGCCCCCCCCCCTCCTCCCTCAGCAAGACATTTTAAAAACAATGCAACGTAGTGTTCTGAAAACAACGCAAGAATAAATAGCACAGCAAAACATTTATGGTAAGGTGGGGAAATACGCCCCCCCCCCTCCTCCCTCAGCAAGACATTTTAAAAACAATGCAACGTAGTGTTCTGAAAACAACGCAAGAATAAATAGCACAGCAAAACATTTATGGTAAGGTGGGGAAATACGCCCCCCCCCCTCCTCCCTCAGCAAGACATTTTAAAAACAATGCAACGTAGTGTTCTGAAAACAACGCAAGAATAAATAGCACAGCAAAACATTTATGGTAAGGTGGGGAAATACGCCCCCCCCCCTCCTCCCTCAGCAAGACATTTTAAAAACAATGCAACGTAGTGTTCTGAAAACAATGCAAGAAGAAATTGCACAGCAAAACATTTATGGTAAGGTGGGGAAATACGCCCCCCTCCCTAAGCAAGAAACCCCTTTTCTCTTCACTTTGAACCGACAGATATTTTGTATTGAATGTAAACGATTGAGGCCCAGCCACACTACAACATTACCCCGAAGGTCTCTGTACACGTGAACATCTTTCACTCTTTCCCATGGCAGTACAGTGATAGGTTAGTTATAACACGACTTACACATCACTGTGCTGCTATGGTTAAAAGAGTGAAAAATGTTCACATGTACAAAGACCGTAACCATTTAAATTTTGAAAGTAGCATGTGCACGCACAGGGGAATAAATGCTATTGTTTCTGCCTTTTTTAAACCCCACCTTACCATACGACTTGTTATGCTTATCTAAAGGTCTTGGTACACGTTAACACTATTCACAAAATATCTGTGTTTCCCCATGTCAACACAATGAGTTGTATGTCATATTATGAGTGGCCTAACACTGTGTTGCCATGGAGAAAATAAATAGATATTTTGTGAATAATGTTACTGTGCACAGAGACCTAACTAGGTGCATAGGCAGCAGTATTCAGCCACACACAGCGCTGCATGAGAACACAGCTTTGGCATGGATGAAGCCGCAATAACTTTGTTTCGTAGGACGCAACTCCATTTTGAACCAATGCAAAGACATTTACCCCCAAACAGCACAGAACAACGCAATATTCATATTGATAGCACATAGTGTCACACCACCATTGCCTTACAAGACGCGCATAAACTGACAGCACCAAACAACATTCCTATTAGATTCCTATTGATTTTGACCAGAATCCACGCACAACAAAATTGATAATTTAATATTATACATCATGATAACCAACACAACAGCAATACACTTTAGTTTCAAATTTTAGTAGCAATAAATTTCATGATGGACGACATAATGATAATAATATAAAAAAACCGTTCAAATCGTATCATATAACAGTCAAAATCTAGAAGCATTTCACTAAAAACAAAGAACCAAAACAAAGAGAACAGACACAAAAGACAGCAACTAGGTTTCAGCTTGAATACTATGGCAACAATGTATTTTGATCAAATGTTTTAAGCAAACTGCAGAAACAGAAACATCTAGTCTCCATGAGCAACATATCAGCTACACTGTTTATTGTTTGTGGCTCAAGCCACAAACCTATAACTCACTTTGTCGGTCGGTCGGTCGGTCGGTCGGTCGGTCGGTCGGTCGGTCGGTCTGTCTGTCTGTCGGTCGGTCCAAAATTGTCGCACATTTTGACAAAATGTCGCACTTCAAATCGAGGCTACACTTCAAATTGAGGCTGCTCTTTAACATGATGTATTTTAAAAGCGTACAAAATAATAAACATACGTAATACAGACACTACAACAGACACGACGAGTATGCAGTGCTTCTTTTGATGAGTATAAGTAGGATACATAGTTTTAAATGTTTTCCAAAAGATATAAAAAGTTACGAAATGGTGCAGAGATAACATTCTGGTTTACAGATTAAAATTATTGAAAAGCCAGGGGAGGTGACTCATGGTTGGAGTGGTAAAAATAGACCGCGTGCCACAAACTATTGCGATTTTGCGCTTGTTTCAATTCAACATGAAAACATTGCACTGACATAAAACAATGGAACCAGAACATGATTTAAGAGAATGCATAGCAATATTGCACACAAGCGTAAATTCAATTTAAACACCATTCACATCGTTTTTAAAGCAGCCTCACCAACCAATGCATAAACTGTACACATGAAACGTGCACTATGCAGAGAAAAATGGCTGCGATAAACATTACATTGAACATTGCGCGCGTCCAACTTAAATAGCCTCACCTACCAATGCAAAAACTGTAACACACGATACATGCTTTTCGCAGAGAAAAATGGCTGCGATATGCATTATATTGAAAATTTGCGCGCGTCCAATTTAACGCGCTGTATGCAAACTGGCGAAAAAAATGAAGCCATAATCTGCTGTAGCAATGACGCTAATATAATTGTAAGCAGCAAGTCATAGCGAGGAGAAACTGGATAATTTGTGGGATTATCTTTAGGATAATCTGTAGGAGCTGATGCATTTTTTTAGGCCAAAGATAACAACCCCTGAAATAACATAAGACTGTTTTGAACTTCAGAGCTTTCTGAACATCATTGAACACTTTGAGACAATAAAAAGGCAAAACAAAAAGACACAAGACATAATTGCCTGGACACATGTCAACAACGACCAAATTACTGCCCCTCTACCCCTCACAACTAAGTCAAAAACAGATGTTGTTTTCATGCAACAAGAAGGTATAGGGCAAATAAAAATAGAATGACCAGGGGTCCCAATGAAATAGCCGCCAGCATTATAAAGCCACACAGGCTAAAGGGACTGAAATACTTGAACCAGACACCCCGTGAACCAGGCTTGAAGCTTGGAGGGTCAGTGAAGATGTGGTTTACTTCAATTCCTAGACCAACCCGAGAGGGCACAGTCGGATATCACGTAAAAGAAAACAAACAAAACAACGACAGAAGGGTTACCACGTTCCCAGGATCGCAACGTCATCGGAGAAGCAGAAAAGGTCAATAATATTAAACAAATGCTGCAAGAATGTAATAACATCAAAAGAAGCAAAAGAAGAGCCATAACCACAGCACTTTGGCTTCATCATCCTGGGGAGTTTTGGGAGGCAGGCAACATGCAAGGGTTTGGATGGACCCTCACCCCCCACGGAAACAAAGCCAGAACAACAACACCCCTCCCACCCCTACAATTGTATCAGACTTCGCTTCCTCACCAGTCTCCCACTCTTGGGGTGGTAGAGGGGTGGTGACAGCAGGGAAAGCAGTAGGGGACCCCCCCTGTGCCCCTGCCTGCATGTGGTAGTACCAGTCTCCTGGAGGCGTGGTCATTCCATAGTTCCACTGAGGCACCTGCGTCTGGGGAGCACCGGCGTGTCCTGGCATGTACTGACCGGTACCCGTAGACCACTGGTCATTGTAGGAAGACCATTGCTGATGTTGTTGTTGTGGTGGGGACCACTGAGGAGCGGTAGGAAGAGGAGGGGGAGCAGTGGTGGTGGTGGTGGTGGTGGTGGTGGGTTTGGAGAGTTGGGCAGCTCCCGCAGGCCAGTCGCTGTGGGAAGGAGGTTTTTGTAGCGCCTGAGGCAACGGCCATGGATGACGCACTGGAGGGTCTTTCGAAACCGGTTTGGGCTGGGGGTGGGGTTGGGGGAGAGGAGGAGATGGGCCGGACCATCCCGGCTGCATATACTGAGGATTGGAATGAGCTTGGTGAGGCGAGGGCCAGGACTGGGTTTGTCCATGGTTTGGTGTTTGCCAGTTCTGAGTTTGACCTTGGTTTGGGGTTTCCCAGTTCTGAGTTTGTCCCTGGTTTGGTGTTTGCCAGTTTTGACTTTGTCTCTGGTTTGGTGTTTGCCAGTTCTGAGTTTGTCCCTGGTTTGGTGTTTGCCAGTTCTGAGTTTGTCCCTGATTTGGTGTTTGCCAGTTCTGAGTTTGTCCCTGATTTGGTGTTTGCCAGTTCTGAGTTTGTCCGTGGTTTGGTGTTTGCCAGTTCTGGCTTTGTCCTTGGTTTGGAGTTTGCCAGTTCCGAGCTTGGAATTGTGCCTGGTTTGGGGTATTCATATACTGTCCTTGCGCTTGCCTCTGGATAGGTGTGGCCGAATTCTGGTTTGAGGGTTGTGCTTGGTTGGGTGCAACCCCCATCTGGTCTGAGGGTTGCCCCTGGTTGGGTGCAACCCTCATCTGGTTTGAGGGTTGTGCCTGGTTAGGTGCAGCCCCCATCTGGTTTGAGGGTTGCCCCTGGTTGGGTGCAACACTCATCTGGTTTGAGGGTTGTGCCTGGTTAGGTGCAACCCCCATCTGGTTTGAGGGTTGCCCCTGGTTGGGTGCAACACTCATCTGGTTTGAGGGTTGCCCCTGGTTGGGTGCAACACTCATCTGGTTTGAGGGTTGTGCCTGGTTAGGTGCAGCCCCCATCTGGTTTGAGGGTTGCCCCTGGTTGGGTGCAACACTCATCTGGTTTGAGGGTTGCCCCTGGTTGGGTGCAACACTCATCTGGTTTGAGGGTTGCCCCTGGTTGGGTGCAACACTCATCTGGTTTGAGGGCTGTGCCTGGGGGTTAGGTACAACTCCCATCTGGCTTGAGGGTTGTGTCTGGGGGTTAGGTGAATCCCCCATTTGGTTTGAGGGTTGCCCTTGGTTGGGTGCAGCCCCCATCTGGCTCGAGGGCTGTGCCTGGTTGGGTGCAGCCCCCATCTGGTTTGCGGGTTGTGTCTGGGGGTTGGGTGGTGTGACAAAAGTCTGTCCCTGATTCACTGTATGCCAATGAGCAGGCAGGGCCGGTCCTCGGTTCGACGCGTTCCCATTCTGGCCTTGCGCTTGAGCCTGATTTGGCGCAGGCCCATTTTGAACCTGGACGTTAAGTGCGGCCATGCCATTGTGGGGCTGGGGTTGCGCCTGATGGCTGGGAGCAGGAGCATTGTTCTGGGCTTGGGTCTGCTGGGGGTTGGGGTTGTGTTGGTTGGGTGGGGGCTGCGTTGTTGCAAGGCTCGGGTCTGGTTCAGGCACAGGCCAGGTCTTGGGCTCCTGGTGGCTGGATGATGGTGATGAGGACGACGATGAGGATGAGGATGATGATTGGTGGTTGTTTAAGGACTGTGATGTCTGTGTGCCCCCTCCTCCTGGCATCGGCCAGTCTTGGTAGGCAGCCGACTGCTGCTGCTGATTTTGTTGCTGATTCTGTTGCTGGGCTGGCTGTTGTTTAGGTTGAGGGGGCTGTTGCTGCTGATGCTGTTGATACTGTACTCGCTGTTGTTGTTGTTGTTGTTGCTGCTGTTTTTGCTGCTGCTGTCTTTGCGCTTGCTGCTGTAGTTGAAGCTGTCTCTGTCTCTGCTGCTGTTGTAGCAACAACTGTCGTCGTTTCTGTTGTTGTTGCTGCAGCTGCCAGGCACGTTGCTGCTGCTGTGGGATCGGCTGTTGAGGGCGTGCTGACTGCGGCTTCTTCAGTTTCTGCTGAGCCAGTTGGAGCTGTCTTAACTGTTGCTGTCTTTGCTGCTGTTGCTGCAAGAGCTTTTGCTGCTGTTGTTGTTGCTGCTGTTGTTGTTGCTGCTGTTGTTGTTGCTGCTGTTTTTGTTGCTGCTGTTGTTGTTGCTGCTGTTGTTGTTGTTGCTGCTGTTTTTGTTGTCTCACCTTGGCAGCTCTGTCCATCAAGACTTTCAACAGCCGTTGTTTCTGATCAGGGGGAAGGTGGCGAACGCGCTCCAAGGTGGCAGCATCCACGTGACCGACGACCTGCTTCAGCGCCTGAATCTGGTCTTCCCGTGCAGTCCGCTGCAGAGTTTGTTGATTGACCCTTGCAGCCTGCTGTAGATTCTGTTGATTCACCCTTGCAGCCTGCTGTAGATTTTGTTGATTGACCCTTGCAGCCTGCTGTAGATTTTGTTGATTAACCCTTGCAGCCTGCTGTGGATTTTGTCGATTAACCCTTGTAGTCCGCTGTGAATTTTGTTGATGAACCCTCAAAGCTTGCTGAACAGCCCGCTGCTGCGCAATAGTTGCCTGCTGATTGTTGAACCTGGGAACTTGCTGAGTCGCTCGTGTGGCCTGCTGAGCGGCCCGCGCCGCTTGTAGTGCGGCCGCCTGCCGCCTTCTCGCCATTAGTGTCCGGATCGCCTGCGCTCTCTGTGCGGGGCTCATCTGACGGAGACGGGCGGCAAGCGCCGGGGTGAGGCTCACGCTTCGGATGGTTCTTCTGTGAGAGGTAGGGGAATGAACTGTGTTGCTGCTGCTGCTGCTGCTGCTGCTACCAGACGATATCTTTCGACCTCCTGTGTTGGGTTTTTGACCTTGACCTATTTTATTCGCTTGACCTTGGACAGAATCAGACATGAAATATGGATAATGAAATTGGGTCAAGGTAATCAGAAGCGAGCTTTGCTGAGGCCGCATGCAGAGAGGTAGGTCGTCGTTCTTCCACGTAAGGATCGTGCTGCACGAATTGACTGCTGCATACTGCAAAGTGGTTTTTTTCTTAATAAAGAGCACAAAACTCAGTAAATATCCAGCCAGCAATGAAGAACTCTTTAGTGAGAATGCAGCTGAAAAGGTTAGCGCTGGAATATCCCAGGAGAAAATTAATTCCGTTTAATTAAAGGTCAGTATGTTGAAGAACCTCGGTTATAATCCTATTTAGAGACGAAAGTTCATGCGTCAAAAAAAATCTGTGGGAAAGGTTAGGATTAGCACTTTAGTCTTACATCCCACAACCATTATTATCTTCATATTTATTTATAGAAATAAGCGTGCACAAGCTTTATGCCAAGATGAGAATGCGCATTGTGAACGCTTGAGCATGCATACAAAACTCTTCTGAGCTTAAGAACCAGTTAAAGTTCCTTTTTTATTTTAATGCATGCGATGAATGCTTGACTGACAGTGACTGCAAGAGATAAACGACTAAACAGAAACAGGATGACGGTTATAACATCACGTGAGCCGCACAGCATGACTCTGAAGATTTGAAGAGTAACTACAATCACAAAGAAGGAGCTGAAAAAGAGGAGTTTACAATGCATGCAATTTTCCCAGTGAAAAAAACCCCTACAACGAAGTATCTATGTGCTCAAATGCATTCTTTTATTTTTGTATTAAGGGCTAAAATGCACGTTTTCTGTGGACCAAACTGCACGAGGTAGGGCTTAAATGACAAGTCACAGATCACGACAAAAGTTGCACACAACCACACAACACCAGCAAAAAAACCCACCAAGCTTACAGCCCAACGCTACATACACACAGACAGGGGCAGGGTTGCTTAGTCTCAAAGCGTTACAAAAACAACACCAAACTCTCCCACTATTACGTAAATCCACTACTACAACCACCACACAACTAAAACATACAATCCACAATATAAGCAAAGGGAAAATAAGTACCGGTGGTCACACAAATCACAAACCACCACTCATGCTGTCTAAGCATACTTCCTCAAATGCATGGCAAGGTAAAAATAAGGGGGGAAAAGAAGAAAATGTCCGTTTCCAAGTATGCTGTGTAAGCATACTTCAACAAATGCAAGGTAAGGTAAAAATAGAGAAAAAAAGGAAATTTCCGTTTCCAAGCATGCTGTATAAAGCATACTTCAACTAATGCAAGGTAAGGTCAAAATAGAAACAAAAGAGGGAATTTCCGTTTCCTCAAGAGGGATGTGGGGAGTGGGAGTGCCAAGCAGGGGTGGCACGCAACAATACCTTGACTCGACCACCCGCGGCCCGTCCAGCGCCTAGCAGCACCCGGGGATGACGGGTACCTGGACCATGACGTCATCGGTTTGGGGGT
>CM065709.1:32416675-32426675 GCA_017654935.2 Phymorhynchus buccinoides
TTCCGTACGGAACTTACGCGTGTAATGTGAACCCGGCCTAATTTATGGATTGCGCACGGGTTTCCGCACGGAATATTCGCTTGTGTGTGTGTACACGGCCTATAATAATAGTCGTACAACTGCAATCGGGCTGTGTAGATCGGTCCATTCACAGTCTTTACTGGGGCGGACTGTTATCATTTATATTATTACAAAAGGGCTCTTTATAACATAATGAATGGGTGTGTGTGTGTGAGACTGTATGTCTTTTTGTGGCAAGACTTCGTGACGGCCTGTGGCAGAGACGGATGGGCCCCTACCTACCTGCTTGAATTAGCTCTAGAACTATCAGAGGGTAAAAGAGAGAGAGAGATTGAGAGAGAGAGAGAGAGAGAGAGAGAGAGAGAGAGAGAGAGAGAGAGAGAGAGAGAGAGAGAGAGAGAGAGAGAGAGAGAGAGAGCTCGGAAATATTATAATGAGTTAGGCCAACAGCCCCTATCATGACAAGAAAACACTAACACAAAACATGCACAACAGCAGCACATAGTTTTAAAATATGAACATACACACACGCGCGCGCACGCACGCACGCACGCACACGCACACATGCACACGCGCACACACACACACACACACACACACACACACACACACACACACACACACACACACACACACACACACACACACACACACACACACACACACACACACACCACACACACACACACCACAACACACGCCCATACGCACGCACATACGCACGCGCACTCACACACACGCATACACACTCAGAGAGAGAGAGAGAGAGAGAGAGAGAGAGAGAGAGAGAGAGAGAGAGAGAGAGAGAGAGAGAGAGAGAGAGGGGGGGAGAGACAGAGAGAGAAGAGAGAGAGAGAGAGAGAGAGAGAGAGAGAGAGAGAGAGAGAGAGAGAGAGAGAGAGAGAGATGTCTGGAAATGCTGTATGGAAAGAAAAAAGAAAGAAAGAAATCTTGTCAACACACACACACACATACACACATACAAACACACACACACACACACACATGCACACGCACACACACATGCACGCACGCGCACACACAAACACACACTGGAATAATTTGCCTACACTACATTTGGATGCTGAAAATCTAATTCCTATTCTTCCTTTGTATTGCCCCCCTATAAAGTGCAGCAGACAAATCTTCGACTTGATGAAGTTTGCTGCCTAAGGCGAAGAAGAAGAAGATTGATTGATTGATTGATTGATTGATTGAACTTTTTAATGGGTAAAAGATTTAGGCACATTGAAGGCCTTTTTTTTTTACAAATCCGCCCATTTAAATACTAGAAATAAAACGTAACGAGCAACAACAAAACAACAAAAACAACAAAACACAAACAAAAAAAGAAAAGAAGAAGAAGAAGAAAAAGAAGAAGAAGAAAGAAGAAGAAGAAGAAGAAGAAGAAGAAAAAGAAAAAGGAAAAGAAGAAGAAGAAGAAGAAGAAGAAGAAAAAGAAAGAAGAAAGCAAACAAGAAAGAAGAAGAAGAAGAAGAAGAAGAAGAAGAAGAAGAAGAAAAGACTAATAACAAAGAAGAAAGAAGAAGAAGAAGAAGAAGAAGAAGAAGAAGAAGAAGAAGAAGAAGAAGAAGAAGAAGAAAAGAAGAAGAAGAAGAAGAAAGAAGAAGAAGAAGAAAGAAGAAGAAGAAGAAGAAGAAAGAAGAAGAAGAAGAAGAAAAGAAGAAGAAGAAAGAAGAAAGAAGAAGAAGAAGAAGAAGAAGAAGAAGAAGAAGAAGAAGAAGAAGAAGAAGAAGAAGAAGAAGAAGAAGAAGAAGAAGAAGAAGAAGAAGAAGAAGAAGAAGAAGAAGAAAAAAAAGAAGAAGAAGAAGAAGAAGAAGAAGAAGAAGAAGAAGAAGAAGAAGAAGAGAAGAAAGAAGAAGAAGAAGAAACGAAGAAAAAAAAAAGAAAAAGAAAAAAAAGAAGGTAACAAACAAAACAAAGTTAAAATAAAAACAAGCTGCCACAAAACAACAACACACCAGAGCAATAATCAACAACATTAACGATAGCAAAAACATAAATGGAAACAACAACATTAGCGACGATTAAAAAGAAATACTTACCTTAACAATAGGCTAAGAACAAAAGATCAAAATAGTATTGAATTACAAGCAAATTATACTTGACAATACCATTGAATCTACGTGTGCCATTTGTCGTAAATGAAGAAATAAAACAACATATCTGAATGTCAATGGAAAGGGTATGTTTTTAACTATTATTACTATTCAGATACACAGCTATACAAATTAACCCTTTCACCGCCAGCCATATTTCAGCCAAAAAATTCCATTAAATTTACTTGGGTAGAGAACAAAATCCGTCTGCAGTATTGGGGATTCTTCTGTGACATATGTAAAATAATGTCTACCCTTACTTCCCAAAACTGAGATAATAGGGTCTTTGGATAATAGACCCCAATTTGATGCCTTTTAGTGACATAGGTGTTAAATCACTGTGGTGCTAAAATGCGACTTTGGCGGTGAAAGGGTTAAAGACAAGAGAGTCTCTACAAAGGGAAGCAATTGCTGATGAAAGTGCGTCGTTTTCATGAGCATTCTCTAAGCTTTTACTGTGAACGTAGACCAATGTCATCTTCTTCTTCTTTACCGTCAACTTAATAAGTCACATTCTCATTCTTATTTCATTCTCCACAATAACAGTGTTGTTACAATAGTTGCTTACATCAACCGAATAGGTATTTAGGTATTAGGTATTAGGTATTATGTTCTTTATAGTCACAGAGGCGTCTCTGTGAAATTCGGGTTGCTCCCACGCACCCGGAGAGCGTGTCGCAGCCAGAGGCGCGCCACCCAATTAAAAAAAAAAGTTTTGCATGCAATTTTTGTGTGACTGATGAGGAAGGAAAGGGAGTGGGGTAAATTTTGACCAAATGACAACCTTTTCGTTGCCACTTGGTTTAACCGTCTGCTACGTGCATGGGCACACGGGATCTCGGTTTATCGTCTCATCCGAAAGACTCCACGTTCAGACCGTAAGGCCTAGTGAAAATTTTAAAGTGAGAGGAAAAATCCCCTGTACCCAGGTTCGAACTCGGGTTTACTTGACACGAGGCGAACGCGTTACCTCTGTGCCACTCTACACATATTACTCTATGTGTGCGCGTCATTAGTAGTATATGCATACGCACATAAATAGGAATGTTTTAAGACCATGAACACTTAATAAGGACATGCCAAGTAGGTAAACATACATTGGATACATTTACGCTTATTATCCAAAAAGTAAACAAACGGGTAAGCATTCGATACGAGGAGTCAATATGCATTTTCTACAAACAAACAAACAAACAAATATCAATATTAAAACATGTTAAACAATACTGCATAAACAAATAATACTATTGGGTACTTTCACAAACACTTAGCCACACACTAAAACTAAGAACTATGCTTCAAACACTTAAAACTTAATTGGAAAAAAAGACGATGTTTGATAAGCAAACGCTAATAACATGCAAAAAGAGTATATTTTAATTAACGTGTAAACACTAATAGTAATGTGAATCACATCTCATAAACAAAAACAACAAGCAAAACATAAAAAAAACCCACGTTAAATATATCAACGACATACAAAAAGAGTATACTTTTAACGTGTAAACATTAATAGTAATATGAATCACATCTCATAGACAACAACAAGAACAAAACATAAAAAGCACGTGAAATATATCAATGTTTCATACGAACAAAAATTGCATTTTTAATATGTAAGCACAACAGCAAACAAACAAAATATTTGAAGGCGTAAACACTGAGAAATAAGCAAGAAAGCTAGCAAACATTAAACACACAAATACGATAGAAAGGTAACAAAAAAACCAACCCCCAAAACCCATCTAGAAACATACTAATGAAGGTAAATGAACAACACTCTCTATTTACAAAACGATAATATGAGAGAGAGAGAGAGAGAGAGAGAGAGAGAGAGAGAGAGAGAGAGAGAGAGAGAGAGAGAGAGAGAGAGAGAGAGAGAGAGAGAGAGAGAGAGAGAGAGAGAGAGAGAGAGAGAGAGAGAGAGAGAGAGAGAGAGAGAGAGAGAGAGAGAGAGAGGTCTGAAGTCTGAAATATTTTAATTTGTTAGGCCACAGGCCCATACAAATGGAGTTCACATATGAAAACATGTAATCAGAACAAAATATTAAGGACCTTGCAAGAGAGAGAGAGAGAGAGAGAGAGAGAGAGAGAGAGAGAGAGAGAGAGAGAGAGAGAGAGAGAGAGAGAGAGAGAGAGAGAGAGAGAGAGAGAGAGAGAGAGAGAGAGAGAGAGAGAGAGAGAGAGAGAGAGAGAGAGGAGAGAGAGAGAGAGAGAGAGAGAGAGAGAGAGAGAGAGAGAGAGAGAGAGAGAGAGAGAGAGAGAGATGAGAGATGAAATGAACCTTTATTTTACAACGGCAAAAATATTGGCATGGGGTAGCCATTTTTCATATTTGCCGTTAAAGACAGAGAGAGAGAGAGAGAGAGAGAGAGAGAGAGAGAGAGAGAGAGAGAGAGAGAGAGAGAGAGAGAGAGAGAGAGAGAGAGAGAGAGAGAGAGAGAGAGAGAGAGAGAGAGAGAGAGAGAGAGAGAGAGAGAGAGAGAGAGAGTACGAATTGCATAATCAGAGTTTAGGCCTAAGCCCGTATAACTGTTGGGGGCAGTTACTTACATCGTAGCTACACAAAACGGACACATTCGTACCAACACAAATCTAAAACATAGCGAGAGAGAGAGAGAGAGAGAGAGAGAGAGAGAGAGAGAGAGAGAGAGAGAGAGAGAGAGAGAGAGAGAGAGAGAGAGAGAGAGAGAGAGAGAGAGAGAGAGAGAGAGAGAGAGAGAGAGAGAGAGAGAGAGAGAGAGAGAGAGAGAGAGAGAGAGAGAGAGAGAGAGGGAGTCTGAAGTTTTTTTTATTGATTAGGCCTCTTTGCCCGTATCAATACTTTTTATTAATAAATACATGCAAACTAAAACATTCAAATCATGCACGTACATATAATCCATATAATAGGAGATAGTAATAATTTGAGAAGAAATAATTTATCCAGACAAAAGCGATTGATTTCTAACAGCAAACGCTTTAGATAGAGAGAGAGAGAGAGAGAGAGAGAGAGAGAGAGAGAGAGAGAGAGAGAGAGAGAGAGAGAGAGAGAGAGAGAGAGAGAGAGAGAGAGAGAGAGAGGAGAGAGAGAGAGAGAGAGAGAGAGGAGAAGAGAGATAGAGAGAGAGAGAGAGAGAGAGAGAGAGGAGAGAGAGAGAGAGAGAGAGAGAGAGAGAGAGAGAGAGAGAGAGAGAGAGAGAGAGAGAGAGAGTTACCTCAACATAACAACCAATGACGAACAATGCTGCCAATTGCATAACTACACAAACATAACACTCACTGAAACATGAAGAAAAAACAACAATCACAACAACAGTAGGAGGGAAAATGTTGCTAGAGTGACTAGCGCTATTAATAAATAATTTTTAAAAAACATACATTAGAAACACATGACGAACAACTTGTGAAGAAACGATCCACAAATTCCAAGCTACGAAGTTCAGGTCCACTTCATACGAAGAATTACGATCCAATTAAAAAAGGTTAAATTTTTGTTTAAACCAGATAACAATTTAATGGTCAGTTAAGATAATTAATATCCGATTAAGAATGGAATACATAATGATAACATACAGGGAATAAAAAACACTAATGAAAAAGACATTGTAATGAAGTCAAATTTTTTTTTTTGATAATAAATAATGATAATTAAGGGACCAAACCAAAATAGATGATTAATTAAAGTAAGATTACTTGGGGAAAAGGAACAGAACTGCGATTGGACTTTATTCATAAGTAAAAAAAAAGTTTTTAAATGGAAGACTATACCTTTGGAACGTAATGAGTAATTGTTGTAAAAATACTACAATAATTTAGTAAACAAATAATAAAAATGCAGGAACTTGTTTGCACAAATATTTCTATTTATTAACTGGCGTTTCATTTTTTTTCTGCGACATGAAGACACTTCATAAATAAAATGATAAAAACGTTTATATCTGATTTATGTATTAAATTAACACCAGGGCCGGACCTAAGGGGGGGGGGGGGGGGCTTAGGGGGCTGCAACCCCCACCCTTTTTCCTAAAAAAACTGCATGTCGCCCCACTAAATTTCCTTTTACCTAGCTAAAGCAGCACTTAACCCCTTGACTGCCAGAAAAATGAAAGAAAAATATCATTGTCGCCGAATCATGCGGACAGCTAATATTTCCAATCGCGGGCTATATAACTCTCTTGACTGTGTTAGAGCAAAAAAACCAGCATATCAGTACTTAATGGTTCAAAACATGATGACAAATCAGGTCATGTCATCAGGTCAGTACGAATGAGGACAGTCAAGCCTTAATGGCCTCTTTCCATAGGGGTATGAACAGTAATGGCATTAGTTCTTTATTTCATACCCAGATTGCACTATTTTGCTTCTCGGATTTAAACTTTTTCCGGGGGGCATGCCATGCCCCCCGGACTCCCCTAGGGGTGGGTCTTGGTACTTCGCACCTACGACGAATTAGCCCCCACCCCTTAACCCTTTCACCGCCAGCCATATTTCAGCCAAAAACTTTCATTAAATTTACCTGGGTAGAGAACAAAATCTATCTGCAGTATTGGGGATTCTTCTGTGACATATCTAAAATAAGGTCTATCCTTACTTCCCCAAACTAAGACAATAGGGTCTTTGGATAATAGACTCCAATTTGATGCCTTTTAGTGATATATAAGTTAAATCATTGTGGTGCTAAAATACGACTTTGGCGGTGAAAGGGTTAAATACTTAGATCCGGCCCTGAACACGTTTAGAGAAAATATGTTCATAATTATATGAATGGAAATTAGAAGAAGAAAAAATAATGACAACAGTATACCCTCTCCTTTCATTATTATTTACACATAACACAATGTTCAAACATGTAGCACACAATTTTACAACATAAATCTACATTCAAGTTTTTTTTAATCCAACAAACAAATCAATAAATAAAGGAAGAAAAAACAAACAAACCGGTAGATAATTAGATAGGCAAAACAAATAGCAGACAAGAAGCAACAACAACAACAACAACAGAATCATCATCATCGTCATCATTAATTAACAACAACACAACATAAACAACAACAACAACAACAGAATCATCATCACCACCATTATTATAATCATCGTCAAAAACAACAACAGAATCATCATCATCATCATCATCATTAATTAACAACAACAACAACAACAACAACAACAACAATAACAACAACAACAACAGAATCATCATCACCGCCATTATTATAATCATAGTCAAAAACAACAACAGAATCATCATTATCATCATCGTCAGCATCATCATCATCATCATCGTCATCATCATCATCATCGTCATCATCATCATCATTGTAGTCATCATTAATTAACAATAACACAACAACAACAACGACAACAACAACAACACTAACAGCAACAATATCAAAAGCCATCACAACAAACAGATACAAACGGGAAAATATACAAAACGAACAATAGTGAACAATAATAAACGAACAATAATAAACGAACAATAACAAACAAAAATACAAAGAAAAACCACATACACATACACAAACACACACACACACACACACAAAACACAACCCACACACAAACACACACATACACACAAGCAACACAAACACACACACACACACACAAACACACACACAAACACACACACAACACACACACACACACAAACACACACACAAACACACACAAACACACACACACACACACACACACAAACAAACACACACACACACACACAACACACACACACACACACACACACACACACACACACACACACACACACACACACACACACACACACACACACACACACACACACACATAGGATGTAAAAAAAAAAAAGCTTTATCAAGCTTATTCTTTTATTGTCAATAAAGATCATTTTGACTTGACTTGACTTGACTTGAGACACACAAACAAACAAAACACACACACACACACACACACAAAAACCACACACACACACACACACACACACACACACACACACACACACACACACACACACACACACACACACACACACACACACACACACACACACACACACACACACACACACACACACACACACACACACACACACACACACACACACACACACACACACACACACAAAACAAACAAACACACACACACAAACGCCCAACAAACTCACCTGGCACGGGAGGTCTTGCCGGCCATCGAGGGGGGGCGGGGGCAGGCTGATGACGTCCGGCTTGCATGCCCGGGTATGCCCCCCGAGGAGCATGCCCCCCGTAGTTTCCGCGTCGGTAGGCAGGGTAGGTGGGTTTAGGGGTAGTGGTGGGGCCCTCTATCTCAATGGGCTCTTTTTCTATAGGTACTTGGCGTAGCCACACGATGCAGTTGCAAAGGAACAGAGAAAACATCGAATCCGAAAGTTAGCTGGGTCTGAACGTGAATGAATCTTTAACTTAATTGAGAGAGACTTCAGACTTCAGACTTCAGACACTTTATTTCACAAGGAAAAGAATTTAGGCTGGGCCTAGTCTTCCATTCTGTCCTTGGTTCTAAGCATGCAATGCATAACTAATACTATAAATGAACATCGAGACACAGGAAAATCGCCAACAGAAAACGGCGATTAACAGTAATATAGCAACGACATGGTAGGCAGAGCATCAACATCAGCAGTAAAAACAAACAGAATTATAGAGAACTAACCAACTGAATAAACAAATAAACAAATAAATAAATGAAAAAAACACCTCTTTCACTACAATTTACTTTTTCTACTACCATTACTACCACTAGGGTACGACGGGGCAAAAAGCCCATGGGCGGGTAAGAAGCCCATGCCAATTATCTCACGAAACAAAGCAAATCTCAGTCACATTTTGCCCATGAGACGAGTGTTAAGCAGAGAGAGGGTGTTAGAGTGCACGAGGACACCAAGTGCTAGTTTGATAGCTTTACTGTCTATGCTTTGTAACTTATTTAAAAGAGTATTCGAGGCACTGAAATAAACCTCTTGCCCATAGGATAGTACTGAGTACGACATAGGAGTATACATGTCTTAATTTGCTTTTATGAGCGTGTTTGTCTATTTTTGAATGTTTGTGAACCTTGTGTGTACCTATATGTATACTTTACTTTTGCGGTCATTGTGAATGTGTAACTTGTTTATGTAAATTGAAAATTGATTTTTTTATTGTAATCTGATTGTAAATTGTTATTTTATGATGTATATGTATCTTATCTATATTTAGTTAAATATGTACATATTTATTTGTGTGTGCATGTGTGTGCATGTGTGTGTGTGTGTGTGTGTGTGTGTGTGTGTGTGTGTGTGTGTGTGTGTGTGTGTGTGTGTGTGTGTGTGTGTGTGTGTGTGTGTGTGTGTGTGTGTGTAAGAATGTGAAGGATAGTGGGGAGGTATGTAAGCGGTTGTTTTTAATATGAATAATTTTAGTGCAATTGTAAAGCGCTTAGAGCTTAAAGGTGAAGCGCTATAAAAAAATTCTTAAATAAATAAATAAATAATACTGATCGAACTAGAGATATTGCAAGATGCAGTAATGTTTTTTCTATTTTGTACAGTAGAACCTCGCTTATATATAAGACCTCCTCCCGTTATAAGACTCCCTCCCAACACAAGACCTACCATTATTTTGAGGATGAACTTGGGTCTGTATTGTTGTGGCAACTACTTTCACTATTTGCTAGGCGAATCGGTGCCATAAATAACTTTGGTAAAAAGGGAGTTAATTTACGAGAAGTTTCTTGCCCTTATTCATTTCACTATATCCTCTCCCTTAGCCTCACTATTTCATATTTATTATTTTATTTATTAGATGTTTTCATACACATCTGTATTGTTAAACATTCAGGACTTTCCTGGTGTTGCACTGCCTTAAGGCATTGCC
>CM065709.1:32436675-32454175 GCA_017654935.2 Phymorhynchus buccinoides
CACGACAGAGAGAGAGAATACGAATGACGGAATTACGGAATGCGAAATTGCGTAGATATGGATTGGTCAATGGACATTGTTAATGATCGTTTCCCCCAAAATAAAAAAAAATGTTGAGTTCTTTCTGGGATACAGAGAGAGAGAGAGAGAGAGAGAGAGAGAGAGAGAGAGAGAGAGAGAGAGAGAGAGAGAGAGAGAGAGAGAGAGAGAGAGAGAGAGAGAGAGAGAGAGAGAAAATGCGAATGCGAATGCGAATGATTTATTCAAATAGGCCAAGGCCCCTTATGAAGGGGTAGTGAACAAACAAAGATCAACAGCCATACTAAACTTAGTAATCCATCAAATAATAATAGAAATAATACAAATCATCATCAATTATCTAGTAATACATGATACTAATGTAGAGAGAGAGAGAGAGAGAGAGAGAGAGAGAGAGAGAGAGAGAGAGAGAGAGAGAGAGAGAGAGAGAGAGAGAGAGAGAGAGAGAGAGAGAGAGAGAGGGAGAGAGAGAGAGCAATGAACAATAGTCTTAATTTATATAGGCCACCGGCCTATTCAGAGAGAGAGAGAGACAGAGACAGAGACAGAGAGACACTGACACGGGTCTATTGTCATTACCACCGGGAGGGGTCTATTGACACGGGTTGGGGGAGGGGGGTGGGGGGTAACAGTGTTTCATTAAGCAGAACAATAAATCATCAAAAACATAAGGAAAACAACAACATCAAAAAGCAATACATTCAAATAAAAATCATCCGTTTGCCATTAGATCCTTGAGCAAAAGAAAAAGGAAAAGGGAATCATATTATAATTAAACAAAACATATAATGACATAAAATAAATTAGCTCGCGATCATCCACACTAGACAAGTAATATACATGAGCATTCCATCACACGACAAACATGGAATAACAAGACATGGATTTAAACAACCGACTGTTGATGTATTATGTTATGTCTTATTCTTAGGGCTTCCGAAATAAATTTAGCCAAAGATTTAACCGTGTTTTCGTCGTCGGACGATAGAGTAGCAGAAACATCGTTTCTCTTTGCCATTTCCGACTTAAAAAACACGTTTTTTTCTCTGATGTCACTAAAGGCTTGACATTGAAAAAGAAAATGTTTTTCGTCCTCTATGTTTGCTCCGCACAAAAAACACGGGTTTTCAGTAGATGTCTCAAACTGAAACCATCGTCTGTTGGCATTAAAACCGAGAGCACGTAGCCTAATTCTGGCATCGTTAGCTCGTTGCCATTCATCAGTTATAACCTTTAAATAAATTTCACATTGAAAAATATTTTCAAATGAATAGAATCATCGATATTTGTCATTGTTTTCTATGTCTGCGTGCCAATTCTGTTTAAAAGAGCAACCTTAAATTCCGATATAAATTTATGCTCATTTCCAACCCCTTGAGATACCCAAACAATACCAAAGCCGTGAACGAAAAGAACTTTTTTTAATCCTGAATGCCCAATTTTCTCTGTTAAAAGTTTTCTAACTGAAGAAGCATCATATCGTAAGTCTGTCTACATAAACGCGTTTGAGGAAGCCTCAGTAATATTAGCCAATATTTTATACACTTAACGAATGTCCTAATGTACATAGGGTATCTACCCGTTTCTCCATATAAAAATGTATCGGACGAGTGAATCGGGACCTGTAGAAAACGTTTGATGGCATACGTATGAACCTTTTCAACAGATGAATTAGTGAGTAATCCCCATACTTCGGATCCATATGTCAAAATGGGCTCTATCTGTGAATCGAACAATTTCCAGAAAATAGAACAATCAATGCAATTAAGTCTTTTCAGTGATTTTAATATCGAAATTACACCTCTTTTACCTTTTCTGCAAGATTCTTCCCATGCGTAATTTAAGCTTAGTTTAGTAGAGAGAGAGAGAGAGAGAGAGAGAGAGAGAGAGAGGATGGAGAGAGAGAGAGAGAGAGAGAGAGAGAGAGAGAGAGAGAGAGAGAGAGAGAGAGAGAGAGAGAGAGAGAGAGAGAGAGAGAGAGAGAGAGAGAGAGAGAGAGAGAGAGAGAGAGAGAGAGAGAGAGAGAGAGCAATGAACAATATTTTAGTTTTCTATAGGCCACCGGCTTATTGAGAGATAGAGAGAGAGAGAGAGAGAGAGAGAGAGAGAGAGAGAGAGAGAGAGAGAGAGAGAGAGAGAGAGAGAGAGAGAACAATGAACAATAGTTTTTTAATTTATATAGGCCACCGGCCTATTGTATGTGTGTGTGAGAGAGAGACACAGAGAGAGAGAGAGACAGAGAGACAGAGAAATATGACACATGACAAAAGACAAATGAATGGTTTAATATCATCAGCAAGGTACATGCTCTTTGAGAGAGCGAGAGAGCGAGAGAGAGAGAGAGAGAGAGAGAGAGAGAGAGAGAGAGAGAGAGAGAGAGAGAGAGAGAGAGAGAGAGAGAGAGAGAGAGAGAGAGAGAGAGAGGAGAGAGACAGACAGAAACAAGCGCGAAATCGCAATAGTTTGTGGCACGCGGTCTATTTTTACCACTCCAATCATGAGTCACCTCCCCTGGCTTTTCAATAATTTTAAATATGTAAACCTGGGACGGTATTCATGTCGAGGTAGCATGAGACTTAGCATGATGCTAACTTAGAAGCTCTTCCAATGTCCTATAGGATTTAATAGGACTTTTGGAAGAGCTTCTAAGTTAGCATCATGCTAAGTCTCATGCTATCTCGACATGAATACCGTCCCAGAATGTTATCTCTGCACCATTTCGTAACTTTTTTTATATCTTTTGGAAAACATTTAAAACTATGTATCCTACTTATACTCATCAAAAGAAGCACCGCATACTCGTCGTGTCTGTTGTAGTGTCTGTATTACGTATGTTTATTATTTTGTACGCTTTTAAAATACATCATTTTAAAGAGCGGCCAGAAGTGTAGCCTCGATTTGAAGTGCGACAATTTTGTCAAAATGTGCGACAATTTTGGATCGACAGACCGACAGACCGACCGACCGACAAAGTGAGTTATAGGTTTGTGGCTTGAGCCACAAACAAAAACACAGACATATTGAGACAGAGATAGACCTCGAAACAGAGACAAAGAGACTGAAAAAGAAAGTGAGAGAGACAAGGGTATGGAATAAGGATCACATCATAATATTTGAGAGAGGGGTGGGGTGGGGAAGTCGGGTTGGAGAGAAGGGAGGGGGTGGATAAGATTACACGTCAGCAGTAGCAAATGTATAGAAGCATGTCATAGGTCAATAGACGATTTTCGGAAGAAAAAATATAGGGGAGAGCACTTCGTGAAAATTAGAGTTGTTTACCTCCATTACTTTCGGTCAAATACCATATCAACAATGCAACCATGGCGTCGAAGCTTGAAACCGCAGGATGCTAGTCAGCGACTTGCAAACTTTTTTTAAAAATATAAATATTAGGGGTGGTCAGTGGCCACAAACTGATAGAACTTGCAAAATGTGACGTAAAAATACAAAGGACATATAAATGTTTAGAATGACGCACGGTGTTCTAAGTGCTGTATGCGGTCGGGGGTGGGAGGTGTGGGTGGAGGGGGTGTAGAGAGGGAAGTAAAGTGTGTGTGTGTGTGTGTGTGCGTGTGCGTGCGTGCGCGTGCGTGCGTGCGTACGTACGAGCCTGCATGTGTATGCGTGTGTATGTCCTCTCTCTCTCTCTCTCTCTGTCTCTGTCTCTGTCTCTGTCTCTGTCTCTCTCTCTCTCTCTCTCTCCCTCTCTCTCTCTCTCTCTCTCTCTCTCTCTCTCTCTCTCTCTCTCTCTCTCTCTCTCTCTCCCTCCTCTCCTCTCTCTCTCTCTCTCTCTCTCTCTCTCTCTCTCTCTCTCTCTCTCTCTCTCTCTCTGTCGTGCGTGCGTGCGTGCATGGTATGTGTGTATATGTGTGTGTGTGTGTTTCTCTCTCTCTCTCTCATCTCTCTCTCGTCTCTCTCTCTCTCTCTCTCTCTCTCTCTCTCTCTCTCTCTCTCTCTCTCTCTCTCTCTCTCCTCTCTCTCTCTCTCTCTCTCTCTCTCTCTGCGTGCGTGCGTGCATGCATGTGTGTATATATGTGTGTGTTTCTATCTCTCACTCTCTCTCTCTCTCTCTCTCTCTCTCTCTCTCTCTCTCTCTCTCTCTCTCTCTCTCTCTCTCTCTCTCTCTCTCTCTCTCTCTCTCTCTCTCTCATTGTGTGAGCGAGCGTGCGTGCATGTGTGTGTGTGTGTGCTTGTGTGAGCGTGCGTGTGTGCGCGCGTGCGCGCGTGCTGTGTTAGAACAGCAAAGCGTGCCAGATGGGATAGGGTAAGACGGGGCAAGAAGCCCATGGGAGGGTAAGAAGCCCATGGGCTTTTTACCCCGTCTTACCCTACACACATCACAGATCACACACACATAGCAGAATTCTAACAGTTCGGTACATCACACACACACACACACACACACACGCACGGCACACGCACACACGCACACGCACACGCACACGCACACGCACACACACACATTATAGCAGTTCTAGCAGTTCGTACATCACACACACACACACACACACACACACACACACACACACACACACACACACACACACACACACACACACACCACACACACACACACACACACACACACACACACATTCTAACAGTTCGGTACACCACACGCACATTCTAACAGTTCGGTACATCACACACACACTCTAACAGTTCGGTACATCACACACACACACACACACACACACACACACACACACACACACACACACACACACACACACACACACACACACACACACACACACACACACACACACACACACACATTCTAACAGTTCGGTAGACCACACACACATTCTAACAGTTTGGTACATCACACACCCATTCCAACAGTTCGGTACACCACACACACATTCTAACAGTTCGGTACATCACACACACACTCTAACAGTTCGGTACATCACACACACACACACACACACACACACACACACACACACACACACACACACACACACACACACACACACACACACACACACACACACACACACACACATTCTAACAGTTCGGTACATCACACACACATTCTAACAGTTCGGTACATCACACACACATTCTAACAGTTCGGTACATCACACACACATTCTAACAGTTCGGTACATCACACACACATTCTAACAGTTCGGTACATCACACACACATTCTAACAGTTCGGTACATCACACACACATTCTAACAGTTCGGTACATCACACACACATTCTAACAGTTCGGTACATCACACACACATTCTAACAGTTCGGTACATCACACACACATTCTAACAGTTCGGTACATCACACACACATTCTAACAGTTCGGTACATCACACACACATTCTAACAGTTCGGTACATCACACACACATTCTAACAGTTCGGTACATCACACACACATTCTAACAGTTCGGTACATCACACACACATTCTAACAGTTCGGTACATCACACACACATTCTAACAGTTCGGTACATCACACACACATTCTAACAGTTCGGTACATCACACACACATTCTAACAGTTCGGTACATCACACACACATTCTAACAGTTCGGTACATCACACACACATTCTAACAGTTCGGTACATCACACACACATTCTAACAGTTCGGTACATCACACACACATTCTAACAGTTCGGTACATCACACACACATTCTAGCAGTTCGGTACATCACACACACATTCTAACAGTTCGGTACATCACACACACATTCTAACAGTTCGGTACATCACACACACATTCTAACAGTTCGGTACATCACACACACATTCTAACAGTTCGGTACATCACACACACATTCTAACAGTTCGGTACATCACACACACATTCTAACAGTTCGGTACATCACACACACATTCTAACAGTTCGGTACATCACACACACATTCTAACAGTTCGGTACATCACACACACATTCTAACAGTTCGGTACATCACACACACATTCTAACAGTTCGGTACATCACACACACATTCTAACAGTTCGGCACATCACACACACATTCTAACAGTTCGGTACATCACACACACATTCTAACAGTTCGGTACATCATACACACATTCTAACAGTTCGGTACATCACACACATTCTAACAGTTCGGTACATCACACACACATTCTAACAGTTCGGTACATCACACACACATTCTAACAGTTCGGTACATCACTCACACACATTCTAACAGTTCGGTACATCTCACACACATTCTAACAATTCGGTACATCACACACACATTCTAACAGTTCGGTACATCACTCACACACATTCTAACAGTTCGGTACATCACATACACATTCTAACAGTTCGGTACATCACTCACACACATTCTAACAGTTCGGTACATCACTCACACACATTCTAACAGTTCGGTACATCATACACATATTCTAACAGTTCGGTACATCACTCACACACATTCTAACAGTTCGGTACATCACACACACATTCTAACAGTTCGGTACATCACTCACACATATTCTAACAGTTCGGTACATCACACGCACATTCTGATAGTTCATCACATGAAGATGAAGGTAGGCCTACATAGACATTTGTTGACAAAAAATCTATTCAAACTCTCTCTCTGTGTGAGTGTGTGTGTGTGTGTGTGTGTGTGTGTGTGTGTGTGTGTGTGTGTGTGTGTGTGTGTGTGTGTGTGTGTGTGTGTGTGTGTGTGTGTGTGTGTGTGTGTGTGTGTGTGTGTGTGTGTGTGTGTGCGTGTGCGTGCGTGTGCGTGCGCGCGTGTGCGCGCGCGTGCGTACGTGTGTGTACGTTTTATGCGTGTTGCGCGTGCATGTGTTTGTATGTGTGTGTGTGTGTGTGTGTGTGTGTGTGTGTGTGTGGTGTGTGTGTGTGTGTGTGTGTGTGTGTGTGTGTGTGCGCGTGTGCGTGCGTGTGCGCGTGCGCAGGCGCATGTGTGTGTATATATATATATATTTTTTATAAAACAAAAAACAGTAGTAATTGCTTTAAAGTTAGAGAGTAGACCAAGAAAAATGTAAAAGAAACATACCCTGACTTTTTCTCTGCAGAGAAATTCCTCCATGTTTACCTCCTTTGAGTCACAATTGTAAACAGGATAGTTAGATTACTATGACATTGTGAAGACGACAATGTTGAATAATGTTAACAGAACTATGCTGAGCTTCGCAGTGAGTTAGTTGACCACTGTTCACATCTTTAAAAAAAATATTCAGGCAAAAAAATATTCAGACTGAGCTAACAACTATTTTGTTCTTTTTTTTTGGCAATAATATTTTAAAAGAAAATGTTCAGCTGGATTTAAGCCTTTTCAAATGACAATTATACCACAATAATACATGTTTGAAGATTGTTTGTCTTCCATTGTGAAAAGAAAACCGCATACTAAAGTAATTCGAGGTGCATAAAACCAGAATGTGCTTTAACGAAAGGGACAAAGAAGGATGATGCTACCTTCTGGAAAATACCAAAGATATTCTAAAAGGGTAAGATGGACTACTTAAGAGCTACAGCGAACCGGGCTGATAGAGTTATCGTTAGTGGGGTAGTTATACACCATTCATAGCGGCGGCTATCCAAAAACTCAGACTGGAATTTGAACGGAGAATTCAACTGGCCTATCGACGTGTAAATGTGTCACGTTTAAAAGGGACATAACCAGCGTTTCTGTCCTCACTACTCATATAGGGAAAAGAGACCGGATGCTTGTCTTCCCCTATACAGTCTTTGAAAATACCCCTCCATTACTACATAAAAGAATTTAGTATTTGGTATTATTTTGGTATACTTCTAGTCACAGAGACTTATCTCCGTGAAATTCGGGCTGCTCTCCCCCGGAGAGATCAGTCGCCACAAGCGCAGCGCCTACCCATTGTTTGTGGGAAGGGGATGGGTGGGGAGGAGGAGGGGGGGGGGGGGCAGACTTGGGAAACCTAGCTATCAATTTGGTCATACCAGGCAGCGGGGGATTTCTCCCTGCTCTTTCCCAACTTTTAACTGCCGTGTGATGTGTACGTGCGTAAAAAGCGCACGGTTCAGACTTAGGCCGGGTTCACATTAGACGCGTAAGTTCCGTACGGAAAACCCTAAATAAGTGGAAGAAAGAAGGATACAAGTTTACGCATAATAGGGGAAATTCGGACACGTGCGCAAATCTTTTCCCTTCTTTGTTTCACTTATTTATGGATTGCGCACGGGTTTCCGCATGGAATATCCGCTTATGTGTGTACACGGCCTTCAAAGTCCCCAATCCGAAGGACTCGACGTCCTAGTTCGATTTTCCTGTCGAACTTTAGAAAGAAAAGGGCAAGGAGGTCGGTCGGGATTTTGAAGCCCATGTCACTCACTCACGCTGCAGTCACTGCATTGAAAATCGGCAGGCGAACGTCGATCTTACAGGTGGACCCTGACGGATAAGTTCTTGCAAGAAACACGTCACACAGAAAGACAGCCTTTTGAAGGATCGGAACACTCACTTTGCTCTGGTTTCCTAGAAATTAAACCGTCAAAACGGCGAATCCTCCTTAGCGGAGATGTCGGAGAGAGTAGCCATTTTGGATGGGGTGGGTGGAGGTCACTCATTGTAGTTGAAGCGTTTTCTTTTTTTTGTAGTGCAATAAAGAAAAAAATGGAGCTATTTCCTTTGTTGTGAGCGAAACTCCTTTAGATAAACTGCATAAAACAAATTTTTTTTTTTTTTAAAAGGCTTGTATTGCGAAAATGTCGTGCAAACGATTTGGTCTAAACGCAGGCGGCCATTAGAAAAGAGACAGCACACGCCTTCTCTTTGTGTAAAATCATTTGACTTGCAGCACCTCCGCCAAGGAGGAATCGCCGATTTGACGGCTTGATTTCTGTGAAACCAGAGCAAAGTGAGTGTTGTAATCTCTGTAAAGGGTGTTTTCCTGGTGATCCCGACGTGTTTCTTACAAAAACTGATCCGTCAGGGTCCACCTTTAAGCTTTAAAGTCCCAATCCGAAGGACTCGACGTTCTAGTTCGATTTTCCTGTCGAACTTTAGAAAGAAAAGAGCGAAGAGGTCGGTCGGGATTTTGAACCCGGTGTCAGTCACTCACTCACGCTGCAGTCACTGCATTGAAATCGGCAGGCGAAAGTCTTAAAAATCCACCAGATCACGTGTCAAAATCACGGGTTTCACGTGTTTTCCCTCTGATAGCTGGTAGGAAATCTTATTTTTTTGACTAGGTTTTACTCCCATACAAATGCCCCCCAAATTGAAAACGAAACATCGTTTTAAAGAGCAGCCTCAATTTGAAGTTGGGGGCATTTGTATATGGGTCACTAGCTACCCAGAAAAAAACCAAGGGACTTAATCGTGGTGGGTCAGTGTATCTTTAATCACTCTGCCGCCGCTTCTCTCCTGACCCCCCCCCCCCAAAAAAAAAAAAAAAAAAAAAGAAAAAAAGGAAAAAAAAAAGGAAAAAAAGACAAGGAAACAAACACGAACACAAACAAACGACAAACAAACAAACAAAAAATGACCACTTACCAGAGAGCACAAGTAAACAAGCGAACCAGCTCATCATTCCTCCTCCAGCCATCTTTTTTTCTGTACCTGGTGTGATTCTCGATTGATCCCCCCAAAACAACCCAAACAAACTCAAAAGTTCAACAACAAAAAACAGAATATGAACCAATAAGATTTGCTTGACAAATGTTTCCAAGAGAAACCACCAAACCAATCAAAAAAAGAAAACAAAACAAAAAAGATGGACCGGGAAGAGGAATGAGTACTACAGTTGTTTCTGTTTTTTGAGAGAGATTTAACTTTGTAGAATTCTTGTTCCCTTGCTACTTCCCCCAAAATTGGGTGTATAGTAGTAGTCTTGTCTCTCTCTCTTTCTCTGTCTCTCGCCAACTTGTTCCTGCTACTTCCCTCTCTGTGCCCCCCAACTCTACGCACTCTGAGAGAACTTATTTTTCTTTCTTCTGCCTCAAACAGAGTAGCGATTCGCGGACGCGGACTCACACAAAAAAATCTCATTACCGCGCACCGCTTTACCGTTTCCGTCAGGGACTTGTCACGGAGGAGACAAGGGACAGAATTATGGATGTGGGCCCGGTGTGTTAGAGAGCAGGGCCGGATCTAGGGGGGGGGGGGTGCTTTGGGTGCTGCAGCACCCCCCCTCCCCTCGGTTGTCAAAACAAAAGAATGCAACTGAGGACAAAGGAGATGCTCTTGCAATAAGGTGATAATGTTTGATTGTCTTTTGTGTGTTATGACTGCAAGCTAAGCAAGGTGCAAAACTGATAAAACGCTCTTAAGAAGTTCTGTTCTGAGCTCACAGGAGATGCCACAAAACAGTTTTAAAATGTTGAAAACTCGTTTTCGGCCGGGGGGCTTCGCCCCCCAGGACCCCCCACCAGGGCTTTGCCCCTGGACCCCACCGAGGCCTAGGCGGCCACCCCGGCCTAAAAACAAGTTTCAAGCACCCCCCCCCCCCCCCTTCAAAAGTCTGTGATCCGGCCCTGGAGAGAGAGAGAGAGAGAGAGAGAGAGAGAGAGAGAGAGAGAGAGAGAGAGAGAGAGAGAGAGAGAGGGGGGAGAGAGAGAGAGAGAGAGAGGGAGAGAGAGAGAGAGAGAGAGAGAGGGAGAGAGAGAGAGAGAGAGAGAGAGAGAGAGAGAGAGAGAGGGAGAGAGAGAGAGAGAGAGAGAGAGAGAGAGAGAGAGAGAGAGAGAGAGAGAGAGAGAGAGAGAGAGAGAGAGAGAGATGATGAAAATCCGTTTAACGTCCTCCGGTCTGAAACAGACACATATGGGACATAAGTAGATATAAAGATGGTGGGAACGATCCTGGAGGCAATGCCCGGAGGCAGTGCAACTCCAGAAAAGTCCCGAATTTTTAACGATACAGATAGTATGTTTATTAAAGTTACAAAGTGAGAGAGAGAGAGAGAGAGAGAGAGAGAGAGAGAGAGAGAGAGAGAGAGAGGGAGAGAGAGAGAGAGAGAGAGAGAGAGAGAGAGAGGGGTGAGAGAGAGAGAGAGAGAGAGGGGGGGGAGAGAGAGAGAGAGAAGAGAGAGAGAGAGACTTCAGAGAGAGAGAGAGAGAGAGAGAGAGAGAGAGAGAGAGAGAGAGAGAGAGAGATTCCGTGACCTGATGTTAAAAGGGCGACTTGCTACCTTCTGTATGTTTTGTCCTCTGATGGGTCGTTTCCTGCTGATGGGTGAAAAGTAGCCTCCCCTTACACAGGGAATATTTCCTCTAGGCGAATTATGTGTTGTTGACAGGAAAAGTGTGTGATATATAAAAAAAAAGCGTATTTAATTGAAAATGTGTATATGTTGATATACTTTATTATATCTGTATTATTAAAAATTCGGGAATTTACTGGTGTAGCACTTCCGGGCATTACCTACCCACCAACTTTATATCTATGCACTGCCTCCGGGGACGTTGCCTCCAGATCGTTCCCACCAGAACTAGCTTTATCATCATACAAGAGAATATTGAACCACCCATATGTGTTTGCGCGCGCACACAGACCGGAGTGATCGTTAAAAAAAAAGATTTTGTGCGCCCCTGTGTCGTCTCACACACACACATATACACACACAAACTACACAAAAACACAAACACACACACAACGCGCGTGCGCACGCACACAACCTCTCCACCAGATACTCATTCTCTCTCCCATGGCTCTCCCTCCTCTCCTCTCTCTCACTCTCTCTACATCTACATACACAGAGACACACATGAGCCACCACAAACACACACACGACACACACACACGAACACACAGATACTCATTCTCTCTCTGACAGACACACACACACACACACCACACACACACACACACACACACACACACACACAAAATTCACACACACACACGCACGAACGCACACACAGCACGCACACACAAATACTCATTCTCTCTCTGTGCTCCCCCCCTCCTCCCTCTCTCCTCTCTCTCCACACACACACACACACACACACACACACACACACACAGAAACTAATTCTCTCTCTGTGCTCCCCCCCCCTCCCTCCTCCACACACACACACACACACACACACACACACACACACACACACACACACACACACACACACACACACACACACACACACAGAAGTAGAGAATTGGGTTGTTTTTATATACATCTGTATTGCTACCAATTCGGGAATTTCCTGGTGTTGCACTGCCTTCGGCATTGCCTCCAGGATCGTTCCCACCATCTTTATATCTACTGATGTCCCATATGTGTCTGTTTCAGACCGGAGGACGTTAAGCAGCAGAATGTCATCATAATAAGGCATGAATGCAACAAACCATTAGCCCTCTTTCACTCTCTCTCTCTCTCTCTCTCTCTCTCTCTCTCTCTCTCTCTCTCTCTCTCTCTCTCTCTCTCTCTCTCTCTCTCACTCTCTCTCTCTCTCTCTCTCTCTCTCTCCTCCTCTCTCAGAAAAGGGCCAGCCACACGTCCACTAAAATTGCACGACTGTACGATACGATTCGACCACGTGGTCTCCAAGAGCAAATGTGTTTGGCGCATCGAGATCACGTGATCGAATCGCATCGTACAGTCGTGCGATTTTAGTGCACCCACTGACCCGGCAGGATTAAGTCCCTTGGTGTGGTTTTTTTCTGGGTAGGTGTGACCCACGTACAAATGCCCCCAACTTCAAATTGAGGCTGCTCCTTAAAGTCTCTGGACATCTCGTTTTCAATTTGGGGGCATTTGTACGGGAGTCAAACCTGGTCAAATTAAGATTTCTTACCAGCGGGAGAAGGAAACCCGTGAAACCCGTGATTTTCACTCATATAGAGAACAAAATCTGTAGAATTTCATCAGATTCATTTTAGACAGTAGAATTTCACGTGAATCATGTTTCACAAATGTCAAAACCACACGGGTTTTGCGTGCTTCCCCTCTTGCAGTAACTCTTGTGCTGCAGCCTATGGTACTGGTACAAATGCCCCCAAATTTGGGAACCTTCCCCAAACATCATTTCAAAAGAGCGTCCTCAATTTGAAGTTGGCCGATTTGAGTGTGGGTCACAGTACCCTGGAAAAAAAGGGACTTAATCGTGCTATCAACAAATCTTTAAGACACTCATTCTGAGCAAGTAGCACAGGATCGTCTCTTGGCTCTGGCGTGTTTTGCAGTCATTATAGGAAACGACAGACAGGCAATGACAGCACTATAAATGGGTTTCGGTATTGGAAACAGGGTTATTATTTTAATACCTACCACTTGTGGCGGTGCCATAGCCATGAGGTTTCGCCGAGTGTGTTTGACCGCTACACTATCTGTTGTTAATTTTTAGAACATCGGGACTTTACTGGTCTAAAACTGCCTGTCATTTCCAGTATTGTTCCCACACATATTTGTACTTGCAAATGTTCCCATATGTGTCTGATTCAGACCAAGAGGACGTAAAACTCATTTCTCTCTCTCTCTGTGGAAAACGGTACAGCTTAAGTCTTTTTCAAGGAAGACTGACTCTCATCCTAGGGGTTGGGGGGTAGGGGTGGGGGGTTCAGGGGGCCATTTGCAGTTGCTCTGGTTTTGCACCCGAGTAATGTGTTGGCCTTTTGAGGACCTTCCCCAACGCAAACTCTCGTCCTAAATTTTCACGAGAGTGCTCTCCCCTTGTCAAGGTTTTTCCGCTATAAACAAATTTTCAGCCCAAGATTTTGTAGCAGCTGTCCCCCTCTGCTATGTGGCAGTCATTGGGGGAAACGACAGACAGGCAACAACAAACACTTTGGGTTTCGGTATTGAAAACAGGGGAAGTTACTCTACCCAGGTAGATCCCCAGCTCTCGCCTCGTGAAATTGAGTAAACTTACTGTCAAATTAGAACACCATGCGTCATTCGAAAATTAGACGTTTATGCTCGTCACATCTATGGGCAAGTTCTCTCAGTTTGCGGAAATGGCCGCTTCATTTTTCTTTTTAAATAAATGTTTGCAAGGGCTTCTGACTCGCACCATGCGGTTTCAAGCTTTACGCCATGCCGTCATGGTTGCTATGGTTTTGACCGAGTGAGTCGTGGTAATCAACTCTAATTTTCACGAAGTGCTCTCCCCTAGTACACAACGACAGTCGTCAATTGAAGATTTTGTGTGTTCTGTGTTTTGTAGGGGAAGACGGGGTAAAAAGCCCATGGGCGGGTAAGAAGCCCATGCCAATTATCTCATGAAATGAAGCAAATTTCAGTCTCATTTTGCCCATGAGACGAGCGTTAATGTCTAGCATTCGTCTCATGGGCAAATTTGACTGAAATTTTCTTTATTTCATGAGATAATTGGGGTGGGCTTCTTACCCGCCCATGCGCTTTTTACCCCGTCTTCCCCTATAGGCATAAGCATGAGGGCAGGGTGGGGTGGGGGTGGGGGGGGGGGGGGGGCATCCTTGCCTTGCCCCAGTACACAACAACAGTGGTGGAGAGAATTTGTTGTTGTGTGTACTGTTTGTTGTGTAACTGTATGGGTGATGGTCATATAGGCAGGCCTGGGTCATCCTTTTTTTTAAAGGATGAACCAGGGTATGTCTCAACAACTTGACGTGGCTGTTGCTCATGTGTTGCTAGGCGAATTGGTGCTGAGAATAACTTTGGTGAAGGGAGTTAATTCTAGAGAGCTATTTTCCCTTACTTCACTCGTAGTATAATAAAGCCTCTTTGCATTACAAGCCTGACCGAAGCAACAGACGATTTTCGGAGAAAACCCCCTAGGGGAGAGCACTTCATGAAAATTAGAGTTGCTTGCCTCGACTTACTCGGTCAAATACCATAGCAACGATGCAACAATGGCACCGAAGCTTGAAACCGCAGGATGCGAGTCAGCGACTTGCAAAACATTTTTTTAATAGAAAATTTAGGGGTGGCGAGTGGTCACAAACTGATAGAACTTGCAAAATGTGACGTAAAAGTATAAATGACATACATTTTAGAATGACGCACGGTGTTCTAAGTGCTGTATGTCTGCTCAAACACACGAGGCGAGAGCTGGGGATCTACCTGATGGTAGAGTAACTTCCCCTGTTTGACCGATTGAATTAGGCAAGATCACTCCCACACACCATGAAATTACTCCCCTTATGAATTATTTACGAGCAATTCCTATCATGCTACGCGCTTGTTGTTTTGGTTTTAAATTCGTTGTATAATAATATAATAATAGTTTTAATAGCGCTTTGTCTTCAGCCCAAACGCTTTACAATCATTAGTCTCAACAGCAACAAAAACTTCAAGAGTGACACCAACCAGCAACAGTATACAAAGCAATCTCTCTCTCTACCACAGCCAACACACACAGGTTTACACCACACGCGCGCGTTACTGCTACACACAATTATTGACGCCAACTCGTTCATTTCGTTAAGCCAAGCAACCGAGCCGCACTTACACCAACACACATGGTACGTTGCAGACAGCCTCACAGACATTGCCTCACACACACATGTTGCCCACCATCTTTACACACAAGCACACATGTATGCACACATTCATGCTCTCAAACACACACACAACACAACACAACACACAACACACACACACACACACAACACACACACACACACACACACACACCCACATACACACAAACACACAGCACAAACCTCTGTTCTCTTCCACGACCGAGAGGACAACTGATCAAATATTTAGGGCGCATTTGTCTTCACGAAACAAAAATATAGTCTATTGCTGAAATATGAGATACATAACGAACAGAATGTTACAGAAAGAAAAACAACAACAATCTTTCTAAGAATAGTCTACACGCATGAAAAAACCACGAAGTGTCTGTCATATTTGTATGCCGTTGTGAAGAGAATATTCTACCTCATGAAATAATTACCCATTCCTCATTCGAATTGTTTGCTGTTTGGGAAAGATTCGCCCCTAAATACATTATTCAGATGCGTCTTGTGGCATGCAGGAAGAACAGAGGATTCATCATTAAATAGTGATAAGTCAGGGATAATTTTCTAATATTTATTATTATTTATTTTTGTATTTTTTATATCGTCCGCCATTGTGAATTTTACGAAACTAAGTGGCATGGCTTTGTACATCGATTTCTCGGCAAAGATGTAGATTTACACCCTCCTGCTCTATTTCTTCGTTCTTTCCGTGGTTAGGGTTAGGGTTAGGGTTAGGATGGTTATAGTTCGCATGCGAAGGGTACTTATTTCATGGGAGCTACCCGGTACTTATTTCTCATGACACCGTGTTTTATGCATCATTCTACGCGTCCTTGCAGTGACGTATGCAACCCATGACGTGAAAACATGTTGGTGAAAAGTTGAACGAGGTAATAATATATTATTACGTCACAGTAGTAATACGTCACCGCCAATGGCGTATGCGTCTCTTGTTAATCATGAAAAGGAAGTTAAAAGGTCAACCAAAGAGTAATTAGTTTAATTTTTAATTAAGAGCACGTCTTGACATAAAGGCAGGAGAAAGTCCGAAAATGGCGAGTGCGCGTGTGTGTGTATCTCTCTCTCTCTCTCTCTCTCTCTCTCTCTCTCTCTCTCTCTCTCTCTCTCTCTCTCTCTCTCTCTCTCTCTCTCTCTCTCTCTCTCTCTCTCTCTCTCTCTCTCTCTCTCTCTCTCTCTCTCTCTCTGTGTCTCTGTCTGTTTGTCTGTCTGTCTGTCTGTCTGTCTCTCTCTCTCTCTCTCTCTCTCTCTCTCTCTCTCTCTCTCTCTCTCTCTCTCTCTCTCTCTCTCTCTCTCTCTCTCTCTCTCTCTCTCTCTCTCTCTCTCTCTCGTGTGTGTGTACGTGTGTGTGTGTGTGTTGTGTGTGTGTGTGTGTGTGTGTGTGTGTGTGTGTGTGTGTGTGTGTGTGTGTGTGTGTGTGTGTGTGTCCTGGAACAAACTTCCGCTCTCCCTCCGTCAGCGACCGACTCTCTCTGCTTTCAAAGCTAACCTCAAAAACCCACCTGTTCCCCCATCATTAAAGCTCCTCTCTCTTTATCTTCTCTCTCTCTTGCCATTAGGTCTGTTTCTGCTATATTCCATTTATGTTATCTGTGTGTGTTCGCGTTGTAAAAACTTGTATTGCGTTTGTGTTTGAATGCGCTTTGAATGCTAACGTGTGTGTGCGCTTTGATTTGATTTCTATCAAGATTCAGCGCCGTATAAATACTGTATGTTGTTGTTGTTGTTGTGTGTGCGCGCGCGCGCATGTGCGTGTGTCAGTTTTTCTGTCTGTCTGAGAGAGAGAGAGAGAGAGAGAGAGAGAGAGAGAGAGAGAGAGAGAGAGAGAGAGAGAGAGAGAGAGAGAGAGAGATCGTAAATTCATTGAATATGTGCCTAATTCACATTTTATTTGTCAAGTACCTTACGTATGTGAACTGCAAGGCTTAAAAAAAACCATTTGCAAAACAAAACAAAAAGATGAAAAAAAGTCTCGGCAAGTAGTGTAGTATTTATTTCAGCTACCCCAAAACTTTTCATGACAATTAGCTAGCTCGTGAATGTCAGTATCAATCTTAAAGACCCC
>CM065709.1:32459175-32461675 GCA_017654935.2 Phymorhynchus buccinoides
TTATAGCCAGCATAATTGGGCCTTGATGATTCATGTATATACATGGACATACATGGCATAAATGTGTCAGATGAAACCAGCTTCTTCTTCTTCTTGTTCTTCTTCCTTCTTTTTCTTGTTCTTCTTGTTCTTCTTCTTCTTCTTCTTGTTCTTCTTCTTTTTCTTCTTCTTTTTCTTCTTCTTCTTGTTCTCCTTCTTCATGTTCTTGTTCTTCTTCTTCTCCTCCTCCTTCTTCTTCTTCTTCTTCTTCTTCTTCTTCTTTTTCTTCTTCTTGTTCTCCTTCTTCTTCTTCTTCTTCTTCTTCTTCGTCTTCTTCTTCTTTTTCTTCTTCTTCTCCTTCTCCTTCTTCTTCTTCTTTGTTGTGCATGTATTGCCAGTTCTTTCAAAACGGGGGTACGTTAGAGTGGGAACGAGGGACTGTTCGTTTCTCTGTCTGTCTGTATATCTGTCTGTGTATGTGTATGTCTGTCTGTCTGTCTGTCTGTGTCTCTCTCTGTTCTGAAATGCTATATCCTTCCACTAAAAGTGATTCAGATTTTTTTAGTTTCTCTCTTTTTCTCTTTTTCTCTGCCTCTGTCTCTGTCTCTCTCTCTCTCTCTCTCTCTCTCTCTCTCTCTCTCTCTCTCTCTCCTCTCTCTCTCTCTCCTCTCTCTCTCTCTCTCTCTCTCTCTCTCTCTCTCTCTCTCTCTCTCTCTCTCTCTCTCTCTCTCCACTCAGGGCTTAGCCTCCTTGCCAATGAAAATACATTCATAACTAGAGATGTTGCCATGTTTATATTTTATGCGTTTAAAAAAAGAGATGAACTTATGTCAGTTGATACATGAACTTATGCATTATAAAATTTATTTGGATAACATGTTAGTGCTAAGTGAAAGAATATTCACTTTTGTCCTGTTTTCATGTATTACATTATGTGTGTATAATTATGCGCACCCTCAATGTTATAGGCCGGAGGTCTGACATTAAAACATTTTTGTCTCTCCACTCAGGGCTGAGTGTACAAAAGCAATGCTTATCTCATTACCCTGTATAAATAAAAATTCGTTTCGTTTCGTTTCGTTTCTTTCTTCTCTCTCTCTCTCTCTCTTCTCTCTCTCTCTCTCTCTCTCTCTCTCTCTCTCTCTCTCTCTCTCTCTCTCTCTCTCTCCTCTCTCTCTCTCTCTCTCTCTCTCTCTCTCTCTCTCTCTCTTTGTGTGAATGTGTATGTATGTGTGTGTTGTGTGTGCGTGCGTGCGTGCGTGCGTGTGCGTGTGTGTGTGTGTGTGTGTGTGTATGTGTGTGTGTGTGTGTGTGTGTGTGTGTGTGTATGTTGTGTGTGTGTGTGTGTGTGTGTGTGTGTGTGTGTTGTGTGTGCGTGTGTGCGTGCGTGTGTGTGTGTGTGTGTGTGTGCATGAAAGAGAGAGTCAAAAACTTTACTCTCCAAGATCTACAGCACAAACTACTGAAGCAATCTTAGCAAAAACGAACCCGACGACAGAATGATTCACCCCAAGTCCCACCAACGACAACGCACGTGATGTCACTTTCACCAAAACGACAAGCCATTCAAACACACTCTATACGGCGCACTGTATTATAAGGCGCAGACTCCAAATTAAAGCAAAAATCAGATGTAGGCTAGTTCTTATATTTTGCTATCATATTGTTAGATATATTTTAAAGCGCAAGGGTCCCACCAACAACAATTCACGTGATGTCACTTTCACCAAAACGACACGCCATTCAAACACCGTCTACAAGGCGCACCTTATTATAAGCCGCAGACCCCAAATTTTGAACAGAGAGAAAATGGAGTTTTACGTCCTCTTGGTCGAATCAGAAACATTTGGGACATTTGTAAATACAAATATGGTGGGAACAATACTGGAGGCAATGCTTGGAGGCAGTACGATATTCAGTAAAGTCCCGATTTTGTTTTTTATTAATACAGATAGCTGTAGCGGTAACCACGCCTCAGTTAATCCTCGATCGGCTATGGAACCGCCACAAGTACGTTATTAGATATAAGAATTGAAATTTTGAACATAAATCAGATGTAGTTCTTATATTTTGTTACTATATTGTCAGTCATATTATATCATACGGGGCAGGGGTTCTCAGTTCCGGGGGGAAAAAGCATCGATCGCCTTATAGTCTGAAAAAAACCCCGCTATCTGATTTTTTTTTCGTGGTACAAGTTTTCAGTTGGTTTTGTACTCCCCCCGTGGGGATACCGGGGGGAATTTTGTATAATCAGTATCCCCCCCACCTTACAGGAAGTTCAGTGCTTGTAACTTCTTCTAATCTGTCACTCTCTTTGACTCTGCCTTTTCCCTTTCCACTTACTGTCATCTACTATCTTTCTGCCTTTGCCGGGGGCCATTCTCCTGCCTTTTGTTCAAGAAACACTTTCAAAAAGATTTCCTCCTTCCAGCCGAATTCGGACTTGCTGGGGTGCCCTAACTATTTCTTAGTTAGGCACATAACGGCAGCATGACACATATGCGCTCCATAATTGACA
>CM065709.1:32466675-32471062 GCA_017654935.2 Phymorhynchus buccinoides
GTGCGTGCGTGCGTGCGTGTGTGCGTGCGTGCGTGCGTGCGTGCGTGCGTGGTGGTCTAATCCCCAAACGTTAACGTTGGCATTTTTTAGGGAAATAGAAGGCGTACATTGTTCAAACTTTGCACACATATAGATGTCTATGCAAGCTTTCAAACAATAATGATTTGAATAATTAAATGCTTAAAACAACACTGTAAACAGATAACAAACAGATAACATTTTAGATTAGTGGGTTAGAGAGTATTCAACAGGCAACATGAGTTAAGAAACTCATCAACACTGAAAGCCTCGATAGCTCATTGGTAGAGCGTCTGTCTCTCATGCCAATGGTTCCGGGTCCGATTATCGGCACGGGCACTTTTTTATTTTTTTTTTTAGTTGTATCCATTAACGATAGTTTCATTTGTACTTTAAAATGTTATTGGCAATCTTGTACTTTAGACCCCCCCCCCCCCTCAATCTTTGTTGTTGTTGGCCCACATGTGCCTGTTCGAGTGAGACTTGAAGGCTTTGCCTCTTGTTTTCTACTATCTGTACATTTATGATAAATATGCCATTATGTTCCTGTTGCAGGTCAGACGATGTGTAACACAATTTCTTCTCTTCACAAAGGGGCTTTGGAACGTTCTTTCTAATAAAAAACCAACAACAACACGAGATTGAAAGATCCACCACGTCATGTGTCCAAATCACGTTTTTAAAAAAAACGTGTTTTCCTTCTTTTAGCTGGTAAGAAATCTTAAGAAATCTTCCTAGCATAAGAGGGAATGTGACACGTGACGTGGGGTGGGGGGTGTTTACCCACCACTGGCAGTGTCAAAACACGGTTTGACTTGGGGGGGGGGACCCCCCGTTTTTTGTTTTCCCGGACTGTTACACAGTAGGAAATCTTAAGAAATCTTCGCTAGCATTGTAAAAGGAATGTGACACGTGACTTCTTTGTCTTAATGCCAAAGGGTTGGGGGGGATAATAATAATAATATATAGACGCTACCACAAAGAACTAATTGTTTCGGTAGCATTGTAAAATGAACTGGGAAAGTGGCCTTCTTTGTCTTATTGCTCATAATAATAATAATAATAATAATAATAATAATAACCCTTCTTTCTTTCTCCTCCACTTGTCACCTTCAAGGTATTAATCATTAATTGATTAATTAACAGCGAGGAGATGAGAGATGACGGATGAGTCGCTTCCCGCGTAATGGGCAACTTAGGACGATAATTTGACCGCCAGGGGGCAGTCAAACCGGTAGGGGCTTAGCGCGGGATATTCTTACTTGGGCGTAGTGAGAGAGTGATAGAGAGAGAGCGAGAGAGATGAGGAGAGAGACGAGAGAGATAGAGAGAGAGAGAGAGTAATAGAGAGATAGAGAGAGAGAGAGAGAGAGAGAGCCCCTCCCTATACGCCCAAGCAAGAATATCACGCACTAAGCCCCCACTTGTTTGACTGCCCCCCTGGCGGTCAAAGTATCGTCCTAAACCGGTAGGGGCTTAGCGCGGGATATTCTTACTTGGGGCGTAGTGAGAGAGTGAGATAGATAGAGAGAAGGAGAAGAGAGAGAGAGACAGCGAGAGAGAGAGAGAGAGAGAGAGAGAGAGATAGAGAGAAGTAGAGAGAGAGAGAGAGGTAGCCCTTCTTTCTTACGGCCTCCACTTGTCACGCTTCAAGCAAGAAATATCACGCACTAAAGCCCCCCCCACCTCCCCACCGCTTTTGACTGCCCCCTGGCGTCAAAGTCATCGTCCCTAAAACTTAAACCGCGTAGGAGATGAAGAGATGACGGATGAGTCGCTCCCGCGAATGGGCAACTTGGGACGATAATTTGACCACCAGTGAGTAGAGAAACCGAGAGAGGGAGCTTAGAGAGAGAGATATTCTTACTTGGAGCAATAGTGGAGAGAGCGAGAGAGAGAGAGAGAGAGAGATGAGGAGACAGAGAGAGAGAGAGAGAGAGAGAGAGAGAGAGAGAGAGAGATAGAGGAGAGAGAGGGAGAGAGAGAGCCCCTTCGACCGCTACGCCCAAGTAAGAACATCACGCGCTAAGCCCCTACCCGCTTTGAATGCCCCCTTGGCGGTCAAATTATCGTCCCTAAGTTGGGCCAATGAGACACGCAAGCTTTCTTTCAGGAATGTGTCGTGAAACAACGAACACAGGCGAGGAGATGAGAGATAACGGATGAGTCGCTGCCTGTGTAATTAGATACGCCAACGTTTTGTGTTAAGGAATGTGTGGTGAAACAACGAACACACAAAGCTGTCTTTGGTTTAAAGGTGGACCCTGACGGATAAGTTTTTGTTTTAACGGTTTTTGCAAGGAACACATCGAGATCACCAGAAATACAGCCTTTTCAAGGATCGGAAAACTCACTTTGCTCTGGTTTCCTATAAATCAGACCGTCAAAAACGGCGATTCCTCATTGGCGGAGGTGCCGGAGAGAGTAGACATTTTGGATGGGGTGGGTGAAGGACAATCCCATTGTGGTTGAAGCTTTTTCTTTCTTATTTTTGTAGTGCAGTAAAATAACAAATTGAGCTATTTCCTTTGTTGTGAGCAAAAACTCCTTTTGGTAAACTGTAAATAAAAAAATAAAAAGGCTTGTATTGCGAAAAAAGTCGTGCAAACAATTTGGCCGCCATTACAAAAGAGACGGCACACGACTTCTCTTCCAGTGAAATAATTTGACTTCCAGCAACTCCACCAAGGAAGAATCGCCGATTTGAAGGTTTGATTTCTAGGAAAACAGAGCAAAGTGAGTGTTGCGATCTCTGTAATGTAAATAGTGTTTTCATGGTGATCTCGATGTGTTTCTTGCAAAAAACTCATTCGTCAGGGTCCACCTTTAAACAGCTTTTATTAACAGACATTCTGCCAGCTACAAAATACTGCGTGTTGATTACAAGGAACCAAGGCTTATGAAATGAAACGTACTCGACATATATACTCTTTACAATAATATCTGTATTGTTAAAAAAAAAATCGAGACTTTACTGGTGTTGCACTGCCTCCGGGCATTGCCTCCAAGACCGTCCCCACCATCTACTAATGTCACATATTGTGTCTGTTTCAGAACCGGAGGACGGTAAACAGATTATTTTCTTCTTCTTTCAGATATAAATAGTCTTATTCTTCTTCTTCTGCCCTTCACAGGGCCATCTGGCCCACTAATGGGTAAGGTTAACGTACAAATGTGTGTCTGGTTTTTCAAGTTCACACTGGTCGTCTCCCCGCTGCGTACAACCGACCCATTCCGATTTCGGAGAAGCTACGAAGAGACAACAACAAATATTTTGAAGATTGTTTTGGAAAAGAAAAAGGGCTGGAGAATGGTGACCAGGAGACTTGGCCAATAAGTCAGAAAGATCTTAGGTGATGGAAAGGAAATGGAAAAGGCAGAGTCTCAAAGAGAAAGAGAGTGGCAGTGGCAGATTACAGGAAGTTACAGGCACTTAACTTCCAGAAGGTGGTGGGGGGAGTGGGAACATTTTTACAAAAGGACCCTCGAGTTTTGCCCACAGGAAAGGGAGAGACTAGAAGACTCGGTGTTTTAGGGAGGGGGCGGCCGGGTTTTTTCCAGCTCCCCGTATGGAGGCACGAAGCATCCACCCACTGCCCCCAAAAAATAATACTCAATTAACCCATTCACCGCCCAGCCATTTTTTCAGCAAAACAACATTCCATTAAACATACCTGAGTAGAAAAAAAAAATCTGTCTGTAATATTCAGGATTCCTCTGTGACATATTTAAAGGCAAGAGGCCTATCTATCCCCCACATCCCAAAATGAAGAGAACAGGGTCTTGGGATAAACAGGCCCTAATTTGATGCCTTTTAGTGACAAGGGTCTTGAAACCATTGTGGTGCATAAAATGCGGCACTGGCGGTGAAAGGGTTAAATAAAAACCAAACCAGGGTGCATCTCGTAACTCTAAAGTTTGATGGAAATGTACAACATTCAGTAAATTTGTCTTTTTTTTCCATTTCAAGGGAGATTATCTATCGACGAAGAAGTAAACTTTCTGAGTAGCTTTTTCTATGATTAAGTAATGATTTCCCTGCGCGCAAAGAAATGGGAGTGCCGTCTTCTGTTAAAGACACACTGGCCCACCGCGATTAAGTCCCTTAGGGTTTTTTTTTGGGTAGCCGTGACCCACATACAAATACCCCCCAACTTCAAACTGAGGCTGCTCTCTTTAAAATGATGTTTCGCTTTGAATTTGGGGGGCATTAGTATGGGAGGTGAGACCTGTTCAAAACAAGATTTCTTACTAGCTATAATAAGAGGCGAAAAGCCCGTGAAACCCGTGATTTTTTTTTGGACACGTGATTGGTTGCTGGTGGGTCTCTTACAGAGAGAAAGAGAGGGAGATGGGGGATGATGGAGGA
>CM065709.1:32471562-32476562 GCA_017654935.2 Phymorhynchus buccinoides
TTTTCTCTATTCTTCTTCTCCTCTCCCTCTCTTCTCTCTTTTCTCTCTCTCTCTCTCTCTTTCTTTTTTTTTTATTTTTTTTTTTTTTTTTTTTTTTTTTTTTTTTTTTTTTTTTTTTGTTTTTTTTTTGTTTTTTTTTTTTTTTTTTTTTCTCTTTATTCTACTTCTCTCTCCTTTCCCGTCAGCGACCCGACTCTCTTCTGCTTTAAGCTAACCTCAAAACCACCTGTTTCCCGCATCATTAAAAGCTCTCTCACTCTTTATCTGTCTCTCTCTGCCATAGGTCTGTTTTCTGCTATATTCATTTATGTTATCTGTGTGTGTTCGCGTTGTAAAACTTGTATTGCGTTTGTGTTTGAACTGCGCTTTTTGAATGCTAAAGTGTGTGTCGCTTTGATTTGATTCCTAGCAAGATTCAGCGGACACGTATAATACTGTATGAATTTTTTGTTGTTGTTTGTGGTGTGGCGCGCGGCGCTGTGCGGGTGTCCAGTTTTTCTTGTCTGTTGAGAGAGAGAGAGATAGAGAGAGAGAAGAGAGGAAGAGAGAGAGAGAGAGAGAGAGAGATAGGAGAGATCGTAAATTCATTGAATATGTGCCTAATTCAACTTTTATTTGTCAAGTAACCTTAACGTATGTGAAATGCAAGGCTTAAAAAAACCATTTGCAAACAAAACAAAAAGTAAAAAGTCTCGGCAAAGTAGTGTATATTTATTTCACTACCCAAAACTTTTCATGACAATTAGCTAGCTCGTGAATGTCATATCAATCCTAAAGACCCCCGTTGGGGGATGCAGGGGGGTGCATTTTGTATTAGTCCCCCCAACCTTCTCGGGAAGTTCCTGTTGCGTTATCTAACAATATTACTTGTGGCGGTGCCATTAGCCGATGGTTTTAATCGAGGCGTGGTCCACCGCTACAGCTTATCTGTATTCATAAAAGATCGGGACTTTACTGCTTTCGTACTGCCTCCGGGCATTGCCTCCATTATTGTTCCCATAATCTTTGTATTTACCAATGCCCCTCATGCCGATTCAACCAAGAGGACGTAACCGCCATTTTCGTCGCGCTGGGAAGTTCTTGTGCTTAGTAACTGTCATCATATATGCTTCTCTCTCTTTGACATCTGCCTTCATTCCCCCGGTTGACCTGTCATCTGCTGTCTTTCTCGGGTCGGCCTTTCGTCCATTTCATCTGCCATTTTCATAACGCTTGGCCAACAAGAAAATCCCCAGCCAAAAAGAGTGCGGACATGCTGGGCCTAAGTATATCTACTTGGGCGCATAACGCAGCATGACGTCAGCCAGCGCTCAGAATAAATTAAAATCGACATTCAACGAGTACAAGCGATCAAAGAAAAGCAGAAGAAGAAGAAAAAGAAGAAAAAAAGGGGGGGGGGGGGGGTATTGGCGTAGGCCGAGTCAAAGAGGGTGGCAGATTAGAGGAAGTTATAAGCTCAGAACTTCCAGAAGGTGGGAACTATTTACATAAAAGACCCTTCCGGGATCCCCCGGGGGTGAGGGGGGGGGGGGGGTGTGAAGAGAAGCAGCTTTGAGATTGACAGTAGTTAAACACGGACAGGTGGTGTATAACACTAGTATCTAACAGTTTGCCCCAAACACATACAGAAGCTATTATATACAATGCCCAGCATTCCATCGTGGTTTTTTTTAAAGGGCACCCTGACGGGAGCGGTGTTTGTTATATATAAGAAACACGTCTATATCACCAGGAAAACACCCTTTACACTTATATTGCAACACTCACTTGACTCTGGGTTTCCTAGAAATCCAAGCCGACAAAAACAGTGATTCCTCCTTGGCGGAGATGCAGGAAGTAAAATTATTTCACCCAAAGAGAAGACGTTTGCCATCTCTTTTAAAATGGCCGTGCCTGTGTTTAGACCAAATCGTTTGCACGAAATTTTCGCAATAAAAGCCTCTTTTTTTTGTCTTTTTATTTTATGCATTTTATCTAAAGGAGTTTCGCGCACAACAAAAGAAACTAGCTCCATTTTATAAAAAAAAAAAAAAAAAAAAAAAAAAAAAAAAAAAAAAAAAAAAAAAAATAAATAAATAAAATGGCACTGCCCCCCCCCCCAAAAAAGAAAAAGATATCAACCCAAGGGGATTGGTCTCCACCCACCCTATCCAAAATGGCTTATCTCTCTTGTATCTCCGCCAATGAGGAATCGCCAGTTTTGACAGTTTTATTTCTAGGAAATCAGAGTAAAGTGAGTGTTGTGATCTCTTTAAATGGCTGTTTTCATGGTGATCTCGACGTGTTTCTTGCAAAAAAAACTCATCCGTTGATAATGTATAACGAGCTTAACTGCAAGCTTCTTCTCCTTATTTTATGTGTTTCTATGTGTGTTGTTGTACGCATTGACAAAAAATGTTTAAAAAAAGCGTATCGATAAAAAGAAAAAAAGAAAAAAAAAGAACTGAAACCAAATTTGACATGTACTATCTAAATGACTTTTGAATAATTATTAAACCAGCACAATCCTTTTACGGTTACTTTATTTATTCTTTTCACGGCGCACAGACTACGCATTCAAAAAGTATTACAGCAGTTAGTGGTGTTTGTGATTTACTTTTATCAATTTCTATCTCCATTAATGAGTAGAACCACTGGCATCCTTTAGGGATCCACCACTATTAGACAGTGACAATTTTAAGCTATAAAGCCTTTTCAAGCCACATTTGTACAGGGCATGGAGGATTGGTAGTGTGTTTTGCTTTATAATTTGCTCATAAGATGTATGTAAGTCAGAGTAATAAATATGGGCTGTTTTTGGATGTAGATAAATTATTCACATGAAATGTTAAAAACTGAAAACAACAACAAAACAAAACAAAATCTCCGTCAGGGTCCACCGTTCAACGTCGTTTTTAACGCAACAGGCAAAGTGGATAGAAGCAGAAAGTACCGTAGGTTAACAGTAAAGGTATTGGGTGGTTGTGGTGGGGGCGTGGGTGGGAGGAACAGGGGAATGGAGGCAGGAAAGGGGGGAACTGATGACAGGAAATGAAAAGCAATTACACATATAAAATTGAAAAATGAGGAGTAAAAGTGAGATGATAGCTTGGAGGGAGATCCAGTTTGTAGAGAGGGCTACTTTCTTTTCTCTTCTCTCTTCTTCTTCGTCTTCTTCTTCTTCTTTTTTTCTTTTTTTTTTTTTTTTTTTCTTCTTCTTCTTCTTCTTCTTTCGTCCGTCGTCCTCCTCAGGGTCGTCGTGGCCTATATCGGTCGTCGTCTTTTTCTTGCGGCGTCTGCGGCTTGGGCTGCGGCGTCGGCTGCGCGTCGGCTTTTGTGCGTTGGAGCCAAAAGTATTTTTTGTGTAAAAACTTTTGATTTTGTTTTTACCTTGTGTTTTATATCCCTTTTTAATATACGTGGTAAGATTTAACGTGGTTGACAGCCCTGACAACGGCCTATGTTGTCGACAGGGCTATAAGTTTAATCTTAATCTATAGCTTCTTCTTCTTGGTTGTTGCTCTTGTTTGTTCTGACGTTTCTTCGGTCGTTCTCGTCGTCGTCGTGCGTCTATGACCGCTACTTCCTTCTTGTTGCTTGTTCTTCCTCCTCCTCTTCTTTTTTCTCATCTTCTTCTTCTTCTTATTCTCGTCGTCGTCGTTCGTCGTCGTCGTCATGTCGTCTGTGTCTTCTTCTTCCTTTGTCCGTCGTCGTTGTTCTTCTTCTTTCTTCTTCTTCTTCTTCTTCTTCGTCTTCGTCTTCTTCTTCCTTAATCTCCTTCTGTGCTTGGGTCGCGTCGTCGTCAGTCGTGGCAGTGCCGTCGTCATGGTCGTCGTTGTCTTCTTCTTCTCCTTGGTGTTGTCGCGGTCGGTTGTCTTCTTTTTCTTCTTCTTCTTCGGCGTCGTCGTCGGTCGTCCTGGCCGTCTTCTTTCTTCTTCTTTCTTCTTCTTCTTCTACTACTACTACTACTTCTACTACTACTACTACTACTACTACTACTACTACTACTAGCTACTACTAGCTACTACTACTACTACTACCTACTTCTGTCTGCGGCTTCGTCTTCGTCTGCTTCTTCGCTCCTTCTTCTCGTCCTTCTTCGTCTCTTCTGTCGTTCTACTACTACTACTACTACTACGACTTCTTCTTCTTCTCTGTTCTTCTTCTTCTTATTCTTCATTCTTCTTCTTCTCTTCTTCTTATTCTTCTACTACTCACTACTACTACTACTATCCTACCTACTTCTTCTTCTTCTTCTTCTTCTTCTTCTGCTTCTACTACTACTACTACTACTACTATACGCGTCTTCTCTTCCTCTTCTTCTTCTCTGTCTTCTACTGCTTGTCTTATCTATTATTCTACTACTACTCCCCGCTTCTTCTTCTTAATACGCAGTACTGGTGACAGCCCCAAAAGGTAAAGAGAATTTGTATGATATTGTATGCCAAGTGGGAGTTCTCGTTCCTTGTACAAAGAGCTTTCGCTAGGTTAGCGTGGGCGAAAAAATAGGTTAGGTGGAAAGACAACATTTTCCTTGAAAGATAGCATCCGACTGCCGGATGATTCATGACTGACAGGTCTGTCTGTTCTGTCTGTCTGGTTTTTGTATGTCTGTAGACTTTAGTTCTATCTGCTTAGCTTCACCATCTGATCTTAATCGGTATTTATTTCGGGAAGTCCTCTGCGTGTGATTCAAACCGACCTCAGCGACCTCTGTATTGGGATTTGATGACGACGTTTTGGGATATTAATGAATTTATTTTTCTGTGGCGTTGCTTTGCACGATATTTGACATTTTGTGATAATTTGTGATAATGGGCGTGTTTGTGTGAATGATTGTAACCAAGTCAGCTATTGTAGACGCTTTGGACTTGAAGCAAACTTCGTTTTGCTGGTGAATATTTTGCTTTTAGTTATTTTTTTGTTATCGAAACTCTCTCTTTAATCTGTTTTTTTTTTTGCTATTGATCGACTATTTTCACGTTTGCAGGTGATGACAGTAATTTTCTATACACAATAAA
>CM065709.1:32486562-32489062 GCA_017654935.2 Phymorhynchus buccinoides
AGAGAGAGAGAGAGAGAGAGAGAGAGAGAGAGAGAGAGAGAGAGAGAGAGAGAGAGAGAGAGAGAGAGAGAGAGAGAGAGAGATGAGCCCCTCCCTCTACGCCCAAGCAAGAATATCACGCACTAAGCCCCCACCGCTTTGACTGCCCCCTGGCGGTCAAAGTATCGTCCTAAACCGGTAGGGGCTTAGCGCGGGATATTCTTACTTGGGCGTAGTGAGAGAGAGAGAGAGAGAGAGAGAGAGAGAGAGAGAGAGAGAGAGAGAGAGAGAGAGAGAGAGAGAGAGAGAGAGAGAGAGAGAGAGAGAGAGAGGAGAGAGAGGAGAGAGGGAGAGAGAGAGATGAGCCCCTCCCTCTACGCCCAAGCAAGAATATCACGCACTAAGCCCCCACCGCTTTGACTGCCCCCTGGCGGTCAAAGTATCGTCCTAAACCGGTAGGGGCTTAGCGCGGGATATTCTTACTTGGGCGTAGTGAGAGAGAGAGAGAGAGAGAGAGAGAGAGAGAGAGAGAGAGAGAGAGATGATGAGAGGAGAGAGAGAGAGAGAGAGAGAGAGAGAGAGAGAGAGAGAGAGAGAGATGCTGAGAGAGAGAGGAGAGAGATGAGGGGGGAGAGAGAGAGAGAGAGAGAGAGGAGAGAGAGAGAGAGAGAGAGAGAGAGAGAGAGAGCCCTCCCGCTACGCCCAAGTAAGAATATCACGCGCTAAGCCCCTACCGCTTTGACTGCCCCCTTGGCGGTCAAATTATCGTCCTAAGTTGGCCAATGAGACACGCAAGCTTTCTTTCAGGAATGTGTCGTGAAACAACGAACACAGGCGAGGAGATGAGAGATAACGGATGAGTCGCTGCCTGTGTAATTAGATACGCCAACGTTTTGTGTTAAGGAATGTGTGGTGAAACAACGAACACACAAAGCTGTCTTTGGTTTAAAGGTGGACCCTGACGGATGAGTTTTTCGCAAGGAACACATCGAGATCACCAGAAAGACAGCCTTTTCAAGGATCGGAACACTCGCTTTGCTCTGGTTTCCTAGAAATCAGACCGTAAAAACGGCGATTCCTCCTTGGCGGAGGTGCCGCGGGAGAGAGAAGCCATTTTGGATGGGGTGGGTGGAGGTCACTCATTGTGGTTGAAGCGTTTTCTTTTTTTGTAGTGCAGTAAAATAACAAATTGAAGCTATTTCCTTTGTTGTGAGCGAAACTCTTTTAGATAAACTGCATAACATTTTAAAAAAGATAAAAAGGCTTGTATTGCGAAAAAAGTCGTGCAAACAATTTGGCCGCCATTACAAAAGAGACGGCACACGCCTTCTCTTTCAGTGAAATAATTTGACTTACAACACCAAGAATAAATCGCCGATTTGACGGTTTGATTTCTAGGAAACCAGAGCAAAGTGAGTGTTGCGATCTCTGTAAATGTTGTTTTCATGGTGATCTCGATGTGTTTCTTGCAAAAACTCATCCGTCAGGGTCCAACTTTAAACAGCTTTTATTTAACAGACATTCGCAGCTACAAAATACTGCGTGTTGATTACAAGGAACCAAGGCTTATGAAATGAAACGTACTCGACATATATACTCTTTACAATAATATCTGTATTGTTAATAATTCGGGACTTTCCTGGTACTGCACTGCCTCCGGGCATTGCCTCCAGGATCGTTCCTATCTACTAATGTCCCATATGTGTCTGTTTCAGACCGGAGGACGTTAAACAGATTTTTCTTCTTCTTCAGATATACTCTTCTTCTTCTTCTTCTGCGTTCCCAGGCCATATGGCCATAATGGGTAAGGTACATAATGTGTCCGGTTTTCAGTTTTCACTGGTCTCCCCGCTGCGCACAGCCGACACATTCCGATTTCGGAGGAGCTCCGAGGAGAACAACAAATATTTGGAAGATTTGTTTTTGGAAAAAAAGCAGGAGAATGGGGCAGTAAGTCAGAAAGATAGTAGATGATGGAAAGCAAAGGGAAAAGGCAGAGTCAAAGAAAGAGAGTGGCAGATTACAGGAAGTTACAGGCACATAACTTCCAGAAGGTGGGGGAACTACTTTTTACAAAAGACCCTCTAGTGTTCCCACAGGAAAGAGACTCGTGGAGGGGGCGGGGTCGTCCAGCTCCCCGTATGGAGGCACGAGGCATCCACCCACTGCCCCAAACAAATATACTCAATTAACCCTTTCACCGCCAGCCATTTTTCAGCAAAAACATTCTTTTAAACTTACCTGGGTAGAGAAAACAAATCTGTCTGTAATATCCAGGATTCCTCTGTGACATAGTTAAAGCAAGGCCTATCTATCCCCACCTCCCAAAATGAAGAGAACAGGGTCTTTGGATAACAGACCCTAATTTGATGCCTTTTAGTGACAAGGGTGTTAAACCATTGTGGTGCTAAAATGCGACATTGGCGGTGAAAGGGTTAACATAAAAACCAAACCAGGGTGCATCTCGTAACTCTAAAGTTTGATGGAAATGTACGACATTCAGTAAATTTGTCTTTTTTTT
>CM065709.1:32494062-32496562 GCA_017654935.2 Phymorhynchus buccinoides
GCGAAGCTATGCTATGCATAATAGCGGTAAAACACTTTGTTTTAGCTCCAAGTCACGACGCTGTCAGCGAAGAGTTAACTCGTGACGCTTCTCAGTTGTGACAACCCCTTCCCCCCCCCCTTTGTCCCCCCCTCCCCCCCCCCCCCCCCCCCCCCCCCCCCCCCCCCCCCCCCCCCTCCATGCCTTCTCTAGTTCTTTTCGACATGTATTTTACTAGCCACTCTTAACAACCCTTTCACCGCCAAAGTCGCATTTTAGCACCACAGTGATTTAACACCTATGTCACTAAAAGGCATCTAATTGGGGTCCTATTATCCAAAGACCCTATTGTCTTAGTTTTGGGAAGTCATGATAGACCTTATTTTATATATGTCACAGTGATTTAACACCTATGTCACTAAAAGGCATCAAATTGGGGTCTATTATCCAAAGACCCTATTGTCTTAGTTTTGGGAAGTAATGATAGACCTTATTTTATATATGTCACAGTGATTTAACACCTATGTCACTAAAAGGCATCAAATTGGGGTCCTATTATCCAAAGACCCTATTGTCTTAGTTTTGGGAAGTCATGATAGACCTTATTTTATATATGTCACAGTGATTTAACACCTATGTCACTAAAAGGCATCAAATCGGGGGTCTATTATCCAAAGACCCTATTGTCTTAGTTTTGGGAAGTAAGGATAGACCTGGGTAAAGGAAAGATGTGCCACCCCCACTGCATTTCTCGGTTAATTCCATTTTTCCGTTTTTGCCTTTCTTACCAAAACATAAAGCTGTATTTTATTAACCTTTTCAGCTAATTATCTTTTTGGAATAATAACCCTAACCCCCCCCCCCCCCCCCCCCCCCCCCCCCCCCCCCTATAAGATGGAAAAACGCAATGAACCACGACTGTGACAAATGCCGCGGTGTACTGCAGTACATAGGGGGGGGGGGGGGGGGGGGGGTCCTATTAGATAATGGCCTTTATCATGACTGCAATTAATGATTGAACAAAGATAATTAGCTGAAACTGTTCATAAAATACAGCTTCATGTTTGGTAAGAAAGGCAAAAACGGAAAAATGGAATTAACCGAGAAATGTAGGGGGGTTGGCACATCTTGACCTTTACCAAGACCTGGTTTTATATGTCACAGTGATTTTAACACGTACACCCATGTCACTAAAAGGCATCAAATTGGGGTCTATTATCCAAAGACCCTATTGTCTAAGTTTTGGGAAGTCAGGATAGACCTTTTGTTTTTATATTGGCTATCTCACAGTGATTTAACACCTACATCACTAAAAGGCATCAAATTGGGGCCTATTATCCAAAGACCCCGTTGTCTTAGTTTTGGGAAGTAAGGATAGACTTTATTTTGTATATGTCACAGTGATTTAACACCTACATCACTAAAAGGCATCAAATTGGGGTCTATTATCGAAAGACCCCGTTGTCTTAGTTTTGGGAAGTCAGGATAGACCTTATTGTATATATGTCACAGTGATTTAACACCCATGTCACTAAAAGGCATCAAATTGGGGTCAATTATCCAAAGACCATATTGTCTCAGTTTTGGGAAGTAAGGATAGACCTTATGTTATATATGTCACAGAAGAATCCCCTAAAATGCATTGACCTACTCGTTTCAAAACACTTATAAGACCATTTAGAGACCATATTAAGACGTTGTCAGTTCGGACATCCACCGCACCCCCACCCCACCCCCACCTTGACATGTGTTGATCCTTGTTTGTCTGCGTGTGAATATATATTGCTATATTTGATGTTTATATAATGTGTTTATGCCTACGGATGTACTGTATTAATGCTAGTATTTATTGTAGCTTTTGTGTATTACTTTAGTGGTGCTTATTTATGTATCTTATTTTAATCATTTGTAAAGCGCAAAGAGCTCCAGTTTTACTGAGAGGTGTTGCGCTATATAAAAAAATCATTATTATTATTATTATTATTATTATTAAATTACTCAGCTCTGTCGGCTTTTTCAGTCTTGCCTTTTTTTTTTTATAGTAAGGTCCAGCCCACACTCACTACCTATACGATGCGATACGATTTGCGATCCGATTGTGACGATGAGGATGGGAATGGGGGTGGGGTGTTGGGGGGGGGGGGGGGGTTGAGGGGGGTAGGGAGCTAAAATACATGATAGCCTTTACTTTTTTTTCTTCCTTCTTCTCTTCATTCCCCCCACCCCACACACACTTTCATCCCCCCCCCACCCTTTCACCCCCTTATATTGTTTTCAATTAGGTGACAGACAAGAGAGACAAGGAACTGCACTGTTCTGTTCTGTTCTGTTCTGTTCCTTTTTTAAATTTTCTCCTCCCTCACTATTTCTTCTTTGTCTTGTTCTATTTAACCCTTTCGCCGCCAGACATTTTTCAGCCAAAAATACCATTAAACTTGTCTGGGTAGAGAAAAAAACCCCAACCCAATCTGCAATATTACTAACTCCTCTGTGATATATATATATATATAACATTAGGCCT
>CM065709.1:32501562-32511562 GCA_017654935.2 Phymorhynchus buccinoides
AATAGACCCCAATTTGATGCCTTTTAGTGACATAGGTGTTAAATCACTGTGGTGCTGAAATGCGACTTTGGCGGTGAAAGGGTTAATGTCTTCTTCATTTCTTAGTGCAACTGGTTGATATCAACTAGTAGTTGATTTTCTTTAATGTTAAGCTTTCCGGGGGTAGGTGTCACTGTACGGACTTTGGACCCTGTGTAGCCTAATGTCGCACAGTTAAGTGATTTAAAAAAAAAAAGTCGAATAACTTTTTTTTTTTATAGATTCTTCTTCTTCTTCTTCTTCTTCTTCTTCTTCGATCATTCAGACAGTTTCCTGTCAATTATGAGCGCAGATGCGTCATGCTGCCGTTACGCGCCTAACTAAGAAATAGTTAGGCCCCAGCAAGTCCGACTTCGGCTGGTAGAGAGGAAATCTTTCTTGAAAGCGTTTCAGTGAAAAAAAGGCGCGGGAGAATGGACCCCCGGTAAAGGCAGAAAGATAGTAGTAGATGACAGTAAGCAAAAAAGGGAAAAGGCAGAGTCAAAGAGAGTGACAGATTAGAGGAAGTTACAAGCACAGAACTTCCAGAAGGTGGGGGAACTATTTATGCAAAAGACCCCCCGGTATCCCCACGGGGGGTTTGGAGATTATGAGACCAAAATTAGCAGGAATATAGACAATTGTATTCTCCATTAGTTCAGTGTAGTCTTTGAAATTTGTGTCGCGTTATTTATTTTGAAGCTTTTGACAGATTTATTTTGCGTCCGAACATTTGGGGCCCTTACTCTACTGGGCCTGTATTCCCGTTGAGATAGCATGAGACTTAGCATCATGCTAACTTAGAAGCTCTTCCAAAAGTCCTATTAAATCCTATAGGACATTGGAAGAGCTTCTAAGTTAGCATCATGCTAAGTCTCATGCTATCTCAATGTGAATACAGGCCCTGGTCTTTATAACATCATTTAATTAGTATGTAGGCACTCATAATTGCTTATATAGCAGGGGGTGGGGGGGAGGGTCACGTGTCAAACCATTTCTTTGGAAAAACATTTAGGCCGGCATAACGCACACACGCACAAGTATATACAATTACAAAATGTATGCACATATGCGCACACACAAACAAACACACGCGCAGACACACACACACACGCGCGCGCGCACATGCACACACACACACACACACACTCACACACTCTTTATTACAATGTTGGACCCTTTCACTCAAAAGGACTTGGAATTATCACATACAAAAAAGGAACAGTTCCTCTAGCTCTTATTAAATACTTAAATTAAAGACACCCCCCCCCCCACGTCACGTGTCACATTCCCTCTTATGCTAGGAATTTCTTAAATTTCTTACCAGCTATAAGAGGGAAAACACGCGAAACCCGTGATTTTGACACGTACGTGACGTGGTGGGTCTTTAGTGCATAGACCCTTCACCACACCAACCCACTAGCCCTCAACGACCCCCCTTAAACAACCCCTCCCCCCTTCCACTCCCTTCCCCCCCTCCCCCCCATCACCCTTAACATTATTCTCTTAATGGGGACCCCCCTTTATCTCACAGTCCCAACACATCTAGCCTTTAACCCTTAGTCTTTCATTAATGATCAATATGAAAACAATAACAATTATGACTTGACCCAATTAACGTGATTGTCCATTTTTCACCCCATCACAAACTCAGATTCTTCAAAATCGAATAAAAACTTTTGAAAAAATGAAAATGAAAGACAAATACAAAGATAAAACACTCAAAAACACACACACAAATAAAAACAAACACACAACAACAACAATAAACATTTCAAAAATAAAATCACTCACATGTTTTGAAATTCACATTTGCCCACTCCCGCGGTAAATGGAGAAAATCAGTAAACTTAAAGGTGGACCCTGACGGATGAGTTTTTGCAAGAAACACGTCGAGATCACCAGAAAGACAGCCTTTTCAAGGATCGGAAGGATCGGAACACACTTTGCTCGGGTTTCCTAGAAATCAAACCGTGAAAACAGCGATTCTTCCTTGGCGGAGATGTCGGAGAGAGAAGCCATTTTGGATGGGGTGGGTGGAGGTCAATCCCATTGTGGTTGAAGCTTTTTTTCTTGTTTGTAGTGCAGTAAAAAAAAAGAAAAAAAAAGAAGAAGCTATTTCCTTTGATGTGAGCGAAACTCCTTTAGATAAACTGCATAAAATTAAAAATAATAAAAAATAAAAAGCCTTGCATTGCGAAAATGTCGTGCAAACAATTTGGTCTAAACTCAGGCGGCCATTGGAAAAGAGACGGCACACGCCTTCTCTTTGTGTGAAAGAATGTGACTTCCAGCACCTCCGCCAAGGAGGAATCGCCGATTTGACGGTTTGATTTCTAGGAAACCAGAGCAAAGTGAGTGTTCCTATCCTTGAGAAGGCTGTCTTTCTGGTGATCTCGACGTGTTTCTTGCAAAAAAACTCATCCGTCAGGGTCCACCTTTAAAGACACACTGACCCGAAGAATGTTCTTTCTAAATAAATGGTATAGAGATCACTGAGAGAAATCGTTCTGCATAAACCGCATCACGCAGTTTCCTTGGGTTACCCTCAAATCGAGCATCAAAGGTGGTGGGTCATTTTGACCCAGATTTTTTTTTCACGGCCAGGTGTGACTCCCATACAAATTCCTCCCAAGTTCAAAACGAGACAGCACTTTGAAGAGCAGTCTCGCATTGAATTTGGGAATTTGTATGCGGGTCACACCTGGCCCGAAAAATAAGTCAATCAAGGGACTTAAGTTTTTGCTGGGTCAGCGTGACTTTGAAGTTTACGTTTTCCACCAAACTAGGCAGTAAATTGAACAAACAAGCAAGCAAATAAACAAACAAACAGCAAAAGAACAACAACCAGCAACATAATGAACCCAAACAAACTGGAGCCAAAAAACTGTGCTGTACCGAGGATGGAAAAGTGACAGGACAAACTGTCCTGAGACGAGAGAAATCAATAGGACAATTAAATGTCCTGGCTCTTGCAGAAAAAAATCAATAATACAAAAGCATGCCGGTGTTAGAACAAATTAATCAGACATTAGTCCTGACAGGGGAGAACACAATAGACTAGGACATTTTAAAAAATTTTAGTAGGTCAATGTCCTATGACCGGGGCCTCGGGACATCACTGCTGATAAAGTTAAGTAACCCATGACACTGGGTGTGGGTGTGTTAACCATTACATAATTTGCGTGTAAACCAAGCGAAATTAGTAAAGCAGGTCGGCAAATAGGCTAAGATTAAGATTAAGATTAAAATTATAGCCCCGTCGACCACAAAGGCCACGTCAGGGCTGTCACCACGTTAAATCTTACCACGTATTAAAAAGGGATAAAAACGCAAGGTAAAAACAAAATCAAAGTTTTTTTTGGGGGTTAAAATACTTTTGTTAAAAAACATTAATCCATCACAAACTTAGCAAGTAAAACCAAGACACATCTAGCAGCAAACAGATTCAATTTGCATTGATTTACAACAACAAAAATAATTTGTGCCAAAAATCGCTCGGAGATATATTTTGCATTGCTTTGCAAAAGGTTGCTTTTTGGCTCCAGTTTATTACAAAAAAAGAAGAGCACTTGCAGTTCAACGAAACAAGGTTGTTCAGTTGGAATGCTATCCGAATGTTCTGGGCAATGACTTAGTTCCACCAATCTTCTACTTTTTAAAAAAATATTATATATTTATTATGTGACCCAGCACCACGAAAGGGACATTAAGTCGCTGGGCTAGTTTCTCACAACAGGCTTGGAAAGTCAAAAATATCAATTTGTTTTTATCAATAAGGCCGTGTACACACGTAAGCGGATATTCCATGCGGAAACCCGTGCGCAATCCATGCATAAGTAAAACAAAGAAGGGAAAAGATTTGCAGAGAAATGTAATCATACTTGTGGCGGTGCCATAGCCGATGAGGTTTAACCGAGGCGTGGTTACCGCTACACCTATCTGTATTAATTAAAAAAAAGTCGGGACTTTACTGGTTTCGTACTGCCTCCGGGCATTGCCTCCAGTATTGTTCCCACCATATTTGTATTTACAAATGTCCCATATGTGTCTGATTCAGACCAAGAGGACGTAAAACACCATTTTCGCCTTTCGCGTCGGGAAAAGATTTGCGCACGTGTCCGAATTTCCCCTATATATCCCCTTTTATCCTTCTTTCTTCCACTTATTTAGGGTTTTCCGTACGGAACTTACGCGTCTAATGTGAACCCGGCCTTAGTCTCTAACATCTCATCTTTCATTTTTATAAAGGATCATCTTTATTATGGTCTCTAAATACTCCAAAAATGTGCTTTGAAATGAGTAGGTGGATGCATTTTCTTCAGCTAGACTAAACGTTAGACTGTGATTTCTCAAAATGGCCGACATTCACCCTACCGACTTTGAATGCTCATAACTCTAAAACAAAAAAAGTTACAAGAACGGTTCTTATGCCATTTGAAAGTGAACTGTCTGAAGTTGGTAACTGGACCATTGTCTCAGAATGGTCATTTTGACACTTAATGTCCCTTTCGTGGTGCTGGGTCACATATGCATTAATTATTAGTGTATTTTACTTCGTCATAACAAGACTAGTGCATCATCTGCCAGTCTTCTTCACAGTCACTTAAATGGGCAATATCAACATTTCTTCCCCTCAACCCAAAACGGTACAAGTGCAGTTGCAGTGCACGCGCACCATAACTTCACTTGCGACAAGTGCAGTTGTAGTGCACGCGCACTATAACTTCACTTGCGCTCCAAGTGTCAAGTGTACTATCCGGGACAGAAAATATTGGTGATTTTTTTTGACGGAAAAAGTGATATTTTTATTCTTCAAATCCCCTATAGAGACAGCACGTTTTCCGTCTAAGATGGTTCAGATAGTGTTGTGAGGGGAAGACATGTTAATATTGCCCTGAAATGTACCCACGAGTCTTCTGCTTCCGTCATAAGATATATGTTACAGTAAATTTATAAAACCAGTAAAAAAAAATCTCGGTTTGTGATTCAATGTGAATGTTTTGGGCAAATTTACTGAAAAATCAACTTGCAGTCTCCAGTAAATTTGTGAGAAATGTATATGCAAAATTGAGAAATTTCCTGATTTTTTTAATAGGGAAATTTGCAAAATCCCCGAGTGAAACAGTAACTTTGCACATTTACTGATTTTAAAAAAAGAAGGAAATTTGCAAATTTATTGGTTTTGTAAATGTACTGTAACATAATACATGTACATCAATTATCAGCGTTCTGCTTCGTCACACTACATCATTACTTTATCAGTCTTCGTCATACATCGTCATATTGCGTCATGCACTACCAGTCACATTACGTCATTATATTTTCCCAAGTCTTCTCCTTCTTCTTCATCATCATCATATTATTGCCTTCTGACGTCACGTCCCAATCGGAAACTTTTCGTCACGTGACGTCATACTCTACCAGTCCTCCACTTCGTCATATTTCTTTCTGACGTCAGCCCGACACACACAAATGGCGAAGATAAACAGAAGGATCTGAAACACAAACAAGGAATAGCAGACATAGTATGTGAAATATAAGGTTTGTTAATTACAACATTGCAGTGTTATTAGTTATTAGTTATTATTCTTTGTTGTTGATAAATGTGTTTATTGTTCTTTTTCTTGTGTGCACCTGGCTGCAATTTCTCTGTTATAAGATAATAAAGATGATTTGGATTTGGATGAATGAAACATTCGTGCGAACTGCAACAAGTGCATGGAACTTACAGACATGTAGGCTACACATGCATAAACACACACACAAGCGCACACACACACGTACGCACAGACAGACAGACACACACACACGCACACGCACACGCACACGCACGCACGCACGCACGCACGCACGCACGCACGCACGCACGCACGCACGCACGCACGCACGCACGCACGCACACGCACACGCACGCACGCACACGCACACGCACGCACACACACACACACACACACACACACACACACACACACACACACACACTAATGAAAGGGAAAGTGACGAATGGTAATATTAGGCAGAGTGTCGATCATGAAATAATCACGTAGATAATGTTTTGCAACAAAACAAACAAGAGTGGCACAGTGGTAGCGCGTTCGCTTCATGTCAAGTAAACCCGAGTTCGAACCTGGGTACAGGGGATTTTTCCTCTCTCTTTGCACTAGGCCCTGCGGTCTGAACGTGGAGTCTTTCGGATGAGACGATAAACCGAGGTCCTGTGTGCTCATGCACGTAGCACACGTTAAACCCAGTGGCAACGAAAAAGTTGTCATTTGGTCAAAATTTACCCCCCCTCCCCCCTCCCTTCCTTCCTCATCAGTCACACAAAAATCGCATGCAAAATGAAAAAAAAAAAAAAATTGGGTGGCGCGCCTCTGGCTGTGATGCGCTCTCAAGGTGGGAGCAACCCGAATTTCACAGACACGCCTCTGTGACTATAATGCACCTAACCTAACCCAACAAACAACTACAAAACTACACATAAGGATGACTAACACACACTCACTTCTACAGCAGCGATGCTTGCTCCCACGCCGATCAGAATGTTACTGTTGTCCACCAGAAAGTCGATCAATGCGTTGTAACAACCCTACAACATAACATAGAATATCACTGTTAGGCCGTGTACACACATAAGCGGATATTCCATGCGGAAACCCGTGAGCGATCCATAAATAAGTGACACAAAGAAGGGAAAAGATTTGCCCACGTGTCCGAATTTCCCCTATATGCGTAAACTTTTATCCTTCTTTCTTGTACCACTTACTTAGGGTTTTCCGTACGGAACTTACGCATCCAATGTGAACCCGCCCTTATCCACCAGAAAGTCGACCAGTGCGTTGTAATAATCCTACAACATTCACCAGAAAGTCGATCAGTGCGTTGTAACAACCCTACAACATAATATAGAATGTCACTGTTATCCACCAGAAAGTCGATCAGTGCGTTGTAACAACCCTACAACCTAATATAGAATATCACTGTTATCCGCCAGAAAGTCGATCAGTGCATTGTAACAACCCTACAACATAATATAGAATATCACTGTTATCCGCCAGAAAGTCGATCAGTGCCTTGTAACAACCCTACAACATAATACAGAATATCGCTGTTATTCACCAGAAAGTCGATCAGTGCGTTGTAACAACCCTACAACATAATATATAGAATGTCACTGTTATCCACCAGAAAGTCGATCAGTGCGTTGTAACAACCCTACAACAAAAAATAAAATGTCACTGTTATCCACCAGAAAGTCGATCAGTGCGTTGTAACAACCCTACAACATAAATATAGAACATCACTGTTATCCACCAGAAAGTCGATCAGTGCGTTGCAACAACCCTACAACATAAGATAGTTTCACTGTTGTCCACCAGAAATTCGATCAGTGTATTGTAACAACCCTACAACATAATATATAGAATATCACTGTTATCCACCAGAAAGTCGATCAGTGCGTTGTAACAACCCTACAACATAATATAGAATATCACTGTTATCCGCCAGAAATTCGATTAGTGCCTTGTAACAACCCTACAACATAATAGTTTCAGAATATCGCTGTTATGTAACAACCCACCAGAAAGTCACTGATCCACCAGAAAGTCGTGCGTTGTAACAACCCTACAACATAAACATAGAATATCACTGTTATCCACCAGAAAGTCGATCAGTGCGTTGTAACAACCCTACAACATAATATAGAATATCACTGTTATCCACCAGAAAGTCGATCAGTGTGTTGTAACAACCCTACAACATAAATATAGAACATCACTGTTATCCACCAGAAAGTCGATCAGTGCGTTGTAACAACCCTACAACATAAGATAGTTTCACTGTTGTCCACCAGAAATTCGATCAGTGTATTGTAACAACCCTACAACATAATATATAGAATATCACTGTTATCCACCAGAAAGTCGATCAGTGCGTTGTAACAACCCTACAACATAAGATAGTTTCACTGTTGTCCACCAGAAATTCGATCAGTGTCTTGTAACAACCCTACAACATAATATATAGAATATCACTGTTATCCGCCAGAAAGTCGATCAGTGCGTTGTAACAACCCTACAACATAAGATAGTTTCACTGTTGTCCACCAGAAATTCGATCAGTGTATTGTAACAACCCTACAACATAATATATAGAATATCACTGTTATCCACCAGAAATTCGATCAGTGCGTTGTAACAACCCTACAACATAAGTATAGAATGTCACTGTTATCCGCCAGAAAGTCGATCAGTGCGTTATAACAACCCTACAACATAGTATAGAATGTCACTGTTATCCGCCAGAAAGTCGATCAGTGCGTTGTAACAACCCTACAACATGATATCACTGTTATCCGCCAGAAAGTCGATCAGTGCATTGTAACAACCCTACAACATGATATGACTTATCCGCCAGAAAGTCGATCAGTGCGTTGTAACAACCCTACAACATGATATGACTGTTATCCGCCAGAAAGTCGATCAGTGCATTGTAACAACCCTACAACATAATATAGAATATCATCGTTATCACGTAAAGGGACATAAGTATAATAAAAATTATGCGTCAGATGCATACCTGTTGTAGCTTCCCTTTACCTTCTTTCAGCCAACTCTCTCTCCCTCCCCCCTCTCTTTCTCTCTCTCTCTCAGGGCTGGGTGTAAAAACGTATGTATACTTATCTCATTACCCTGTATAAATAAAATGTTGTTCGTTCGTTCGTTCGTTCGTTCGTTCTTTCTCTCTCTCTCTCTCTCTCTCTCTCTCTCTCTCTCTCTCTCTCTCTCTCTCTCTCTCTCTCTCTCTCTCTCTCTCTCTCTCTCTCTCTCTCTCTCTCTCTCTCTCTCTCTCTCTCTCTCTCTCTCTCTCTCTCTCTCTCTCTCTCTCAGGGATGGGTGTAAAAAAAAAGTGTATACTTATCTCATTACCCTGTATAAATAAAATTTCGTTGGTTCGTTCGTTCGTTCGTTCTCTGTCTCTCTGTCTCTCTCTCTGTCTCTCTCTCTGGCCCAGCCTAAATTCTTTTCCTTGTAAAATAAAGTTTCTGAGTTCTGAGTTCTCTCTCTCTCTCTCTCTCTCTCTCTCTCTCTCTCTCTCTCTCTCTCTCTCTTTCTCTCCCTCTCTCTCTCCCTCTCTCTCTCTCCATCTCTCTCTCTCTTTCTCTCCCCTCCTCTCTCTCTCTCCCCTCTCTCTCTCTCTCTCTCCCTCTCTCTGTCTCTCTCTCTCCCCCCCCTCTCTCCTCTCTCTCTCTCCCTTTCTCTCTCTCTCTCTCTCTCTCTCTCTCTCTCTCTCTCTCCCTCTCGCTCCCTCTCTCTCTCTCTCTCCCTTTCTCTCTAGCTCTCCCCCTCTCTCCCTCCACACACACACACACACACACACACACACACACACACACACACACACACACACACACACACACACACACCTTCACCCAACAAATACATACACTAAAATTAAAAAAAACACAGAGAAGAACTCCCCATCTTTACTTGAAAAGGCACACAACTGGAATCAAAGCCCTCCGTGGTCACAATTCGCAATTTGCCCTCGCATAGCTCAGCAAAGGGCAAACACAAAACAACAACAACAATGACAACAACAACCTCAACTACAACAACAACAACAACAACAACAACAACAATGACAATGACAGGGGGGTAAACTCATCAACTGGGATTCACATACCGTGTCACTGTTGCATATTTCATGCAGGGGTTGGATAAACCCGTCAAGCACGGTGAAGTCGTCAGGCATGGCCACACCAGGAAAACTAATTACGTAGCCTACAGCAAGCTTCATGAGCATTACCAAACACACACACACACACACACACACACACACACACACACACACACACACACACACTCACACACACTTACCAAACAAACACACACACATACCTTCATCACACACACACACACACACACACACACACACACACACACACACACACACACACACACACACACACACACTC
>CM065709.1:32516562-32521562 GCA_017654935.2 Phymorhynchus buccinoides
ATTAATGTTATATTATCCATGGTTGCTAACGGAATATCTATATCTGTCTTTGCTTTCACCGAGATGCACACACGCACGCACGTACACACTAAGGCCGGGTTCACATTAGACAAGTAAGTTCTGTACGGAAAACCCTAAATAAGTGGAAGAAAGAAGGATAACAGATTATGCATAGAAGGAAATTCGGACACGTGCACAAATCTTTTCCCTTCTTTGTTTCACTTATTTGTCGATTGCGCACGGGTTTCCGCATGGAACATCCGCTTATGTGTGTACATGGCCTAACACACAGACGGACACATACACAAACATAAACACTCTCTCTCTCACTCTCTCTCTCTCTGTCTGTCTGTCTGTCTGTCTGTCTGTCTGTGTCTGTCTGTCTGTCTGTCTGTCTGTCTGTCTCTCTCTCTCTCTCTCTCTCTCTCTCTCTCTCTCTCTCTCTCTCTCTCTCTCTCTCTCTCTCTCTCTCTCTCTCTCACCTGATCTCGTATGGTGAAGAGAAGAACAACGAAGACCACTTCCCCCGCTATGATCACCCCGATCACCACAGCATACTGCAACATACAATACATCGATTGATTGATTGATGGCTGATGGATGGATAAATGGATGGATAGATGGATAGATAAATGGATGGATGGATAAGTGGATGGATGGATAATTGGATGGATGGATGGATAAATGGAGGATGGATGGATGGATGGATAAATGGATGGATGGATAAATGGATGGATTGATGGATGAATGGATGGATGGATGAATGGATAAATGGATGAATGGATAAATGGATGGATGGATAAATGGATGGATGGATGGATGAATGGATGAATGGATGGATGGATGAATACATGGATGGATAAATGGATGGATGGATGCATGGATGGAATGGATAGATTGGATGGATGGATGATCGATTGATTGACTAACGGTGTCCAACTTAACATAGCTTTATAAATGGGCATAGTCCAACTCAATCAATCAATCAATCAATCAATCAATGTATTAAAACAAGACAATTTGTCTCGCAGTCGATCATGAAGAAAGGTGGCAGAGTGGTTAAGACGTTCGCCTGGCAAATGTAAAACAAATGTGTGACTGCAACGTGAGAGACCCGGGTTCGAATCCCGGCCTCCTCGCCCTTTCTTTCCACTTTGATAGGTAGGGCGCCATCTCTTTCGAACAGAAAAGGCGTCTTGCCGTTGTTGCCGTTTTGATGGATTCAAAACTTCGAATTTCATCACAGAACCTTAGGATGGAAACAACAAATAAAAGTGCCATAGGCCTACAGTCGCCGGGAAATCGTGTTGATGGAATTGCAGCTTGATTAAGACAAGCATCATACTTCAATACAAAAACGATGCATTTCAATATGACGCTGTATGTAAACAGGCAAGCACTCGGAACAACAAATGGCTACCATACCACTGGAAGACATCCTTTGTTTTTGCAGCAGGCTCCGACGCATCCCATGATGCCTAGAAGGAAGAAGAAGGCCCACTAGAAGGTTGAAGGCTAAGACAGCACACAATAACACAATGCAATTCAATATGATACAAAGGAACAACTCAGATCAGCAAATGGTTACCGTACCAGAGTAAGGCATCCTTTGTTTTTGCAGCAGGCTCCAATGCATCCCATGAAGAAGAAGGCCCACTAGAAGGTTGAAGGCTAAGACAGCACACAATACCACAATGCAATTCAATATGATACAGTTTTGGCCACTGCAACTAGGGTTATCAATTAACGCCCTTGACAGTGAGAGTGAATCCCTTGTTGGTCAGTACTGAAAAGGGCATCCACTCTTGCTCGGAAAGGCAGCCAATTAGTGGCCTCAAGTAGGGTAATTGGCGAGGAGAGTTAGTCCCTTGTTTGGTCAGTACTCAAGCATCTGCCAAGGGCATTGACTCTAGCAAAGCATGGTCGTTGCAGTGGGCAATATACAAAGCAAAACCTCGGATCTGCAAATGGCTACCGTACCACAATGAGGCATCCTTTGTTCTTGCAGCAGGATCCGACGCATCCCATGATGCCTAGAAGGAAGAGAAGGTCTCTAGAAGGTTGAAGGCTAAGACAGCACACGATGCCACAATGCAATTCAATATAATAATGTATCTAAAAAGGCAACAGCTCAGAACAACAAATGGTTACAGTACCACAGTGAGGCATCCTTTGTTCTTGCAGCAAGCTCCGATGCATCCCATGATGCCTAGAATGATGAAGGCCAGCGTGGCGCTTTGAAGGTAGTCGCCCAGGTTGAGAAATGAAGAAGGAAGAAGGCCCCTAGAAGGATGAAGGCCAGCGTGGCGCTTTGAAGGTAGTCACACCAGGTTGAAGGTGGACAGACTGGAGCTGGAACCTGCGTGTGGTGTAGATGAAACAACACACACACGCACACACACACACACACACACACACATATACACACACGCACACACATGCACACACACACACACACTCACACACTCACACACACACACACACACACACACACACACACACACACACACACACACACACACACACACACACACACACACACACACACACACACACACACACACACACACACACACACACACACACACACACACACACACACACACACACACACACACACACACACACACACACACACACACACACACACACACACACACACACACACACACACACACACACACACACACACACACACACACACACACACACACACACTGGTACATGTAGTGAGTTGCGAGAGAGAGAGAGAGAGGAGAGAGAGAGAGAGAGAGAGAGAGAGAGAGAGAGAGAGAGAGAGAGAGAGAGAGAGAGAGAGAGAGAGAGAGAGAGAGAGAGAGAGAGAGAGAGAGAGAGACCCACAGAGAGAGAGAGACACAGAGAGAGAGAGAACTGAGAGCTGAGATACCGAATGGAAGAGAGGAGAGAGAGGACGCGAGAGGAGAGAGAGAGAGAGAGAGAGAGAGAGAGAGAGAGAGAGAGAGAGAGAGAGAGAGAGAGAGAGAGAGAGAGAGGGAGAGAGAGAGAGAGAGAGAGAGAGAGAGAGAGAGAGAGAACTTGAACTTGAACTGATCCTTCCCCTCTACAGTCCAATGCGTAAATGATCATTTACACATTGGACTGTAGACGGGAAGTATTGTTTTTTGATTTTGATCTTGTTTTTTGTGTGCTCTTTTTGTTGCCTGCCTTTTGCTCCTTTTGCTGTTTGCTGTTTAACCCCTTCGCCGCATATGTCACATTTATGCACCACAATGGTTTAACACCCATGTCACTAAAAGGCCTCAAATCAGGGCCTGTTATCCGAAGACCCTATTTTCTTAATTTTGGGAGGTAAAGATAATATGTTTAATGTTATGCATGTCTCTGAGGAATTTCCAATTTTGCAAATAAAAATAATTCTCTACCCAGTTAAGTTTAATGGTATTTTTTGGCTGAAAAATGGCTGGCGGTGAAAGGGTTAATTGTTTGTCTGTGTTGATAAAGGCGCATTCGCCGAAATATCCAGTAGTTTCGTTTTGTCTCTTGTGAATAAAAAATAACGTCACTTTACACTTGTCGTGTAGTTGTTTATTTGTTGTATGTTTCATCATATAGTAAAAAGCCAAGTGTCCGTCCGTGTGTGTGTGTGTGTGTGAAACACAAAACGGGCCTTATAACTCCGCCGTTTTTCGACCGAATCGCTTCAAATTTGCTGTGAGCCCTAACGGGGCGATGGCAACGGCAACCGAGGCGGCCGTGTCATTTGCGCGGTTCGGCAAATGCGCGAAACGCGCATCCGCCGGTCTCTCAGCGCCCGTATCTCCGGTGTTTCTGGACCGATTGCCTTCGAATTTGGCAGGAAGATGACCGGGGATGGTGACTATCCGTGTACCAAACCGGAAGCGAATCGGTTCAGAAACGCGCGCGCTATACGACTCCGCCGTTTCTTAACCGAATCGCTTCAAATTTGCTGTACTCAGCGTTACCAGTACTTGGCGTTACCGTTACTAGGCGTTACTGGTACTCGGCGTTGCGCTAGTTATTGTTATTATGTAAACCCCAGAACTGACCGGCCTTCTCCATCAGTTTTTGCAGGGCGCTGTAGAAGTCCTGAAGGATGTCGTCCAAGAGGTGAGAGCCGAACCTCACCACACATCCCACCACGAGGAAGACCAGGCCAAACAACTGAAAGAGAGAGAGAGAACAATGAACAATGGTTCAATGAACCTCACCACACATCCCACCACGAGGAAGACCAGGCCAAACAACTGAAAGAGAGAGAGTGAACAATGTTTCAATGAACCTCACCACACATCCCACCACGAGGAAGACCAGGCCAAACAACTGAAAGAGAGAGAAATATGGAGGCCAAACAACTGAAAGATAGAGAGAGAGAACAATCATGGAAGACCAGGCCAAACAACACTGAAGAGAGAGAGAACAATGAACAATGTTTCAATGAACCTCACCACACATCCCACCACGAGGAAGACCAGGCCAAACAACTGAAAGAGAGAGAGAACACAATGTTTCAATGAACCTCACCACACATCCCACCACGAGGAAGACCACAAACAACTGAAAGAGAGAGAGAACAATGAACAATGTGAACCTCACCACACATCCCACCACGAGGAAGACCAGGCCAAACAACTGAAAGAGAGAGAGAACAATGAACAATGTTTCAATGAACCTCACCTCATCCCACCACGAGGAAGACCAGGCCAAACAACTGAAAGAGAGAGAGAGAACAATGAACAATGTTTCAATGCACGAGGAAGACCAAGCCAAACAACTGAAAGAGAGAGAGAGAACAATGAACAATGTTTCAATGAACCTCACCACACATCCCACCACGAGCAAGACAGGCCAAACAACTGAAAAGAGAGAGAGAACAATGAACAAGACAGGAAGACCAGGCCACAACACGCCAACATCCCACCACGAGGAAACCAGAGAGAGAGAGAACAACACACACACATCCCACCACACACCGCCAAACAACTGAAAGAGAGAGAGAG
>CM065709.1:32531562-32534062 GCA_017654935.2 Phymorhynchus buccinoides
AGTTACGAAAGGGTGCAGAGATAACATTCTGGTTTACAGATTAAAATTATTGAAAAGCCAGGGGGTGACTCATGATTGGAGTGGTAAAAATAGACCGCGTGCCACAAACTATTGCGATTTCGCGCTTGTTTTGTGTTTAGTTCCCTTGGTACAAAACAAAACAAAACAAAACAGCCACTCCTGTCAGATTGGAGAAAAAAAATACCAGAGTTGAAAAAACCACTTTACATTTTACTGCGTGAGGTTGATCAATACCATAGGTCCTATACTGACAGTCAGCTCGTTTTGTGCAATACTGAATAAAGTAAGCTATCTGCAGTATCGACTCCAGGTACTTGCAATTTCATTGGATAAGCGGCCATTTTGTCTGGACTTTTTTTCATTTCTAACCCCAACCCTAATCCTAACCCTATTCCTTTCCCGGGCGTTCTATCCTAACCCTATCCCGACCTGCAGAAAGGGATACGAGTAGCAGCTTGAAAAAAAATCATTGTATTGGCGTCGATACTGCAGATTGCTTTCAGTGAAATAAGCCGCTGTGATGAAAACTTATTAGCAGGCGTAATAACTAACAAACTTGCATCGAACTGTTATTATGTTGTTTTGTAGTGGTGGTCTAGAACCCAAGCCTCGCAACTAAAATCAGTTGAAATAAAACACAATTTAGTCAAACTTAAATCAATAATCAACTGGAGAAAATTTATAAAGCAAACCTCGACGTGACTCAGTGAACTTGAATGTTTTATCTATAAGTAGAAAAGCGATAATTATTCGGTTGTTTGTCTGACAAGCCTCTGTGAAGTAACCAATCCCAAATGTGACGAACTGTATCCTACGTCCTGAGTCGAACACACACAATCACACAATCACAACTCCTTCCCTAGAGAGTAAGCTAGGCCTAACTAGATCACAAGATCATCACCATACTGATATTAATATCTTGGTCAATAACCTATCAAGCTATACTCTCTCTACACATTCAACGTGCGTGGTAAATAATCTATGACAGCACTGCCTTGTATGCTTAAGCTGCAATAAAACTTAGAAAATCAAGTATACACACTGTACTGTGCTGTGCTGTCACAAGCAGTCTAAAGCTCTGTCGGAGTCCTCCGCTGTGAAGTATTTAAAGTAGGGCAGGCGAAGAGTGCGGGTTAAGGAAGTGAATGTGTGTGTGTGTGTGTGTGTGTGTGTGTGTGTGTGAGCCTACCACACGCGTGTTAATTAGGCGAAAGCATAGGGGCGTTAGAGTGACCTCTGACCCTCTCTTTCTGTCTCTGTCTCTGTCTCTGTTTCTGTCTCTCTCTCTCTCTCTCTCTCTCTCTCTCTCTCTCTCTCTCTCTCTCTCTCTCTCTCTCTCTCTCTCTCTCTCTCTCTCTCTCTCTCTCTCCCCCCCCCCCCCGTCTCTCTCTCTAACCCCCCCCCTCTGTGTGTGTGTGTGTGTGTGTGTGTGTGTGTGTGTGTGTGTGTGTGTGTGTGTGTGTGTGTGTGACAGTGTGTGTGTGTGTGTGTGTGTGTGTGTGTGTGTGTGTGTGTGTGTGTGTGTGTGTGTGTGCGTGTGTGCGTGTGCGTGTGCGTGCGTGTGCGTGTGCGTGTGCGTGTGTGTGACTAGTAAGTCCGAAGACGCAAACTTCCTTGTTGAGGTGTGTGCGTAGGTGCGTATCACTTTGCGTGTGTGCATAATATGTGTGTGTGTGTGTGTGTGTGTGTTTGTGCGCTTATGCGTGTGACTAAATCTTAAGCTGCAAGCTCCAGACTTGTGCGCGCGTGTGTGTGTGTGTGTGTGTGTGTGTGTGTGTGTGTGTGTGTGTGTGTGTGTGTGTGTGTGTGTGTGTGTGTGTGTGTGTGTGTGTGTGTGTGTGTGTGTGTGTGTGTGTGTGTGTGTGTGTGTGTGTGTGTGTGTGTGTCTGTGTGTGTGTCTCTGTGTGTGTGTGTGTGTGTGTGTGTGTGTGTGTGTGTGTGTGTGTGTGTGTGTGTGTGAGACCAAGTCTGAAGACGCAAACTTCCTTATTGTGTGCGTAGTGCGTATCACTTTTTGGGGTGTGTATAATATATATATATGTGTATGTGTGTGTATGTGTGCGTGCGCGTGCGTGCGTTGATGTGTGTGACTAAAATCTTAAGCTGCAAGCTCCAGACGTGTGCGTGTGTGTGTGTGTGTGTGTGTGTGTGTGTGTGTGTGTGTGTGTGTGTGTGTGTGTGTGTGTGTGTGTGTGTGCGTGTGCGCGCGGCGCGTGTGTGTGTCGTATTGCTCACTGGTGTGGGGGCGTGTGTATATCCGTGTGCGCCGACCAAAATAATCTTAAGCCGAAAACCTGAATGTATGAAAATTCACACGCTTAAAAATAAATAAAAAATCTTCCCTTTATTTTCCCCCTGTCTTATTTTCTTTTCTGTCCTCCTTCTTCTTCTTCTTCTTCTTCCGATTGGGGATGTTTACCCCGCCCCACGCCCAAAGTCTTCGTTTAGACTGCTATTCAAGGAAGAGCGGCGCAGAAAG
>CM065709.1:32544062-32569624 GCA_017654935.2 Phymorhynchus buccinoides
GACTCCATCACCCTGTATATTGAACTATTCTGGATTAGATCTTCCAAAAGTCATATTAAATCCTATAGGACATTGGAAGAGCTTCTAAGTTAGCATCATGCTAAGTCTCATGCTATCTCAACGTGAATACAGGCCCAGTTCAATTGCATTTATTTTTTTTTTATTTTTTGGGGTGGGGTAAAATTGTATCAATACTTTATCCAATTACTTTCGCAGAATCACCCGCAGTTTTTCGCACTTACCCACACCTACATCACACCACAATAATATTAACATTGTCTGAATCACTTGTAGTGGAAGAGGACGCAAAATCAAATTTAGTATCATAGGGGGGGGTGATTAAAGTAGGCGCAATTGCGACGCACCGCTTGCCCCAAGACCTCATTGGCTTCGATCTCAGTCACGTGGCAATGACGTCACGACAAGCAAAAACCTTAACAATTCTCTCTCTTTGCTGAAAGTTGATCCCGCACTTTATAAAAGCCAGCCCGATCCGAAACTAAACTCTCCCTGAAGTCAGAACTCACTAATAATTTGAGAAAAGGCCACGGCCAAAACAAAATTGCTAATATTATAAACTAACATAATATTTTGTTTAAAATCAGATTTCTGTTTCTCAAAGATGAAGCGTGTAGCAGCTATCTGCCTTCTGGGGCTATGCGTTATAGCTCTGAGCGAGGCGAAACTGAAAAGCCGATGTCCCGTATGTGCCAAAGGCAATTACCTTCAACGAGGTGAGTGTGAGTGCGAGTGATAAAGGTTAAAGACCCACTGATACCACCACGATAATTTAAAAAAAAGTCCCTAAATATTTTCTGGGTAGCTGTGACCCACATACAACTTGCCCCAAACTTCAAATTTAGGCTGCCCTTTAAAAAGATGTTTCGTTTTGAATTTGGGGGTATTTGTATGGGAGTCAAACGTGGTCCAAAACAAGATTTCTTACCTAGCTATAAGACTTTAAGAGGGAAAACACGTGAAACCCGTGATTTTGACACCGTGATCTGGTGGGTCTTTAACACGTTCGCCTGCCAAATGTAATGCGTGACCGTGCAGCGTGAGTGACCCGGGTTCGAATCCCGGCCTCCTCGCCCTTTCTTTCTAAGTTTGACAGGAAAACAATCGAACTGAACATCGAGTCCTTTTCGGATGGGGACTTAAAGCTAGTCTGACCCGTGCGCTTTACGCGGCACGTAAAAATACCACAGCAGTTGAAAGTCGGCAAGAGCAGGGAGAAATCCCGCTGCCTGGTATGGCCAAATTGATAGCTAGGTTTTCCAAGTGTGCCCACACCCCCTACTCGGCGCTGCACTTGCGGCGACGCTCTCTCCGATTTTCACAGAGATAAGTCTCTGTGAGTAGAATATACCGGATATCAAATAAAGCTGGGAAAAAAAAGACTAAACAAACCCCCCCCCCCGAGAAACCTGCTTAATTTCCACATTTCGGCTAAGATGTATATCAACACACCCACCCCCTCCCTCAACGTCTTGTTTAATTGCGTGGTTGTTGTTTTTTCAGTAGCAGACTTTATATTCTACTATTAGCAAAATGCACGTTTGTAAGTGTTAAAAAAGGAAGAAAGAAAATTAACTTTAAATACAGAAAACGAATGAGGCTTATGTTCTCAATCAGCAGTAAGAATGACCAGGCTGGGAAAAAACCACCCGGAAAAAACAGAGAAAATGGAAATGTAGGGGAAGACGGGGTAAAAAGCGCATGGGCGGGTAAGAAGCCCACCCCAATTATCTCATGAAATGAAGCAAATTTCAGTCTCATTTTGCCCATGAGACGAGCGTTAATGTCTAGCATTCGTCTCATGGGCAAATTTGACTGAAATTTTCTTTATTTCATGAGATAATTGGGGTGGGCTTCTTACCCGCCCATGCGCTTTTTACCCCGTCTTCCCCTACCTTTTTTCCCACGAGTGTAATTCAATTCTTCGGAATAGGAAGACACTCTATATGTCTATTTTCCCCATGGCAACACAGTGTTAGGCCACTCATAACATGGCTTGCAACTCACTGGTTGCCATGGGGAAATAGTGACATTTTGTGAATAGGGGAAGACGGGGTAAAAAGCGCATGGGCGGGTAAGAAGCCCACCCCAATTATCTCATGAAATAAAGAAAATTTCAGTCAAATTTGCCCATGAGACGAATGCTAGACATTAACGCTCGTCTCATGGGCAAAATGAGACTGAAATTTGCTTCATTTCATGATAATTGGGGTGGGCTTCTTACCCGCCCATGCGCTTTTTACCCCGCCTTCCCCTATAATTGTTAACGTGTGCACAGACTATTAGGCCACTATTAGGCACTCTAGATGCGGCCATTGAATGAAGTTGAAAATCTGTTTAACGTCCTCTGGTCTGGAACAGACACATACGGGACATTAGTAGACATAAAGATGGTGGGAATGATCCAGGAGGCAGTGCAACACCAGTAATGTCCCGAATTTTTAACAATACAGATGCATATATAATGCGGCCCTTGATGATGACGAAAGTTCATTTAACGTCCTCCGGCATATGGGACATTAATAACTGTAAAGAGGATGAGACGATCCTGGAGGTACTGCAATACCAGGAAAATCCCGAATTTGTTTTTAAATAATCAAGATAGTTGATTAAAATGCTTAATGCGGCCCTTGAAGAAAAATCTGTTTAACGTCCTTCGGTCTGAACCGACACATATTATGGGATATTAGTAGATATAAAGATGGTGGGAACGATCCTGGAATGCAATGCCCGGAGGCAGTGCAACACCAGGAAAGCCCGATTTTTTAAAACAAGATACAAGATAATTGTAAAATGCGACCCTCGCTGTCCGATTAGTAGATATAAAGATGGTGGGAACGATCCTGGAATGCAATGCCCGGAGGCAGTGCAACACCGGGAAAGTCCCGATTTTTTAAAATAAGATGCAAGATAATTGTAAAATGCGGGCCCTTGGTGTCTGATTTACCGAAATGGTATGCCATATCAATGACATCCATGCGAACATCTTATCTGAATGTTACAAAGGCACTGATTATTTCAAAGACAATGGATGCGTTTCCACCAAAGTTTGGTTTTGTTAAAAAAAAAATTAAAAAAAAAGTCATGTAAAGAATTTGTTTTCTGTAAAATAATAACTTATTGAGTAATAGGAATTGTTCGGAAATAATTAAGGGGAGTAATTTCATGGTATGTGGGAGTGATCTTGCCTAATTCAAACAGGGGGAGTCACTCTACCATCAGCTCTCGTAGCCTATCGACTCGTGTGTTTGAGCAGACATACAGCACTTACAACACCGTGCGTCATTCTAAACTAGATGTCACTTATATTTTTTACGTCACATTTTGCAAGTTTTATGAGTTTGTGGCCACTGGCCACACCTAATTTTTCTTTTAAAAATGCTTGCAAGTCGCTGACTCGCATCCTGCGGTTTCAAGCTTCGACGCCATTGTTGCATTGTTGCTATGGTATTTGACCAAGTAATGGAGGTAAGCAACTCTAATTTTCACGAAGTGCTCTCCCCTAGTTTTTTTTCTCTCCGAAAATCGTCTATTGTCACAGGAAAGTATTTTTTTAATTATTATTAAAAACACACAACTCGCAATCACCCAAGAGTCGAAAAATAAATTCCCTCGACTTTTGATCATGAACTGAGAGTAGGGCCTTCATTTGTATGGCCATGCTATCTTGTTCTATTAATGAGATAAGAGTAGTAATTGAGATCGCCATAGACCCACCTGACGTTCGCATGCTAACCGAACATAAGAACAAATTAAGTAACAATAATAATAATAATAATTATGATTATTATTATTATAGCCTGAAGAGCTTATATAAATTGATAGCGTAGCATTCTGTGTGACCTATGACTTTTGACCTTTGGGGAGCAGAGGAAGGGTCAAATAGGTCAACATAAGATCTAACTTCGTTTGGTTTTTTTATCTGTCCATTCTGGTTTTTGCTTCTTGTTTTTTTTCTTCTTTTTAAAAAAAAAGGAAAAATGTATTGATTAATTATCGATTGAATTCTTCTTCTTCTGCGTTCCTAGGTCATATGGCCGGCCATAATGGGTAAGGTACATTATTTGTCCGGTTTTCAGTTTTCACTGGTCTCCCCGCTGCGTACAGCCAACACATTCCGATTTCGGAGGAGCTCAAAGGAAGAACATTTGGAAGATGTTTTTGAAAAAGGGGCAGGAGAATGGGGCCAATAAATCAGAAAGATAGCAGATGACAGAAAGCAAAGGGAAAAGGCAGAGTCAAAGAGCGGTAGATTATAGGAAGTGTTGCAAGCACAGAACTTCCAGAAGGTGGGGGAACTATACCCCCCGGTATCCACACGGGGAGGATTGAATTCAGTTATTGACGTTTCTCAATGAGACTTCATGGATGGGCATGCAGGGTACAACGTTGGGAATTGCGTGGGATATTAATCATTTATTAAGGATGACTTACAAGGAACGGATTTATGAATTCATTATTTATCTATTCTTTTTTTCCCCCTTCATTTATTTATTCATTCAGTCAATGTAGTTATGAATTCATTTGTATCCATTAGTCTCGATTATGCTTTGATCTTTTTCTCTGTTTGTGTGTGAATGAATGAATCTTTAATTTAATGTCTTTTCACATAGATCGTGATTTTAGACAGCATGCAAACATTTTTTTTGGGGGGAGAAAAAAAAAAAAAGAAGGTAAAATAACATGCATAAGAACAACATATTAAAAAAAAGTAAAGAAAACCTCTACAGTAGTCTTCCAATAGTTGAGGACAGCATTGCTTTTGCAATTACAGTAATGTCAATTTCTGCGTCATTTAAAATATCCTTGGTATTATCATACTTACGAAAAAAGTCCATATTGATCATTCGATATTTAGAGATCAATACTGGGCATTCTAATAGTAAGTGATGAATTGATAATTTATCACTACAAAGACAGTTAGTTTCCAAGTATTTAGTTTTCCATGAATTGAGTCGTATCTTGTACACTAAACTAACTATCGATCTACTGTGCATAAAAATGTTAGATCTAAAGTCAGATGAGTTGATGTAAGTAGATTTTTCCAATAAACAGTACATTTCATGTGTTGATAATGGCAGTTTCTCATTAGAAACCAAGTTAGAGTTATTAAAAGCCCCTCTTTTGGCAGCTCTATCAGCAACTTCATTCCAAAAGAGCCCACAATGAGATGGCAGCCAACAAAAATCAATACCAATACCTTTTGCAACAATACAATGAATCAACTGTTTAATTTCAAAGACAACATCGTTACGAGTTTTACTGTTACTTTGGATTACAGTTTGTAAAACTGATTTTGAATCCACACAAACTAAAATGTTATAAATTGAATATGGTAGATCATAAACAAATTCCAAAGCTCGCATTATTGCATATAATTCAGAAGTAAATATTGAAATGCCTTTGCCTAAATAGTATGACTTTTCTATTCTAAGCAAGCAAACGGCAACTACAAAGCACACAAAACACAACAAACCTCTGCCTAGATTGGGTTTGGAGTGGAGGGGTGAGTGGGCGGGGAGTCAGCTAAGTTTAAATTCATATTAAGTAAAGTAAATCTGTTTAACGTCCTCCGGTCTGGAACAGACACATTCTGGGACAATTAGTAGATGTAAAGATGGTGGGAACGATCCTGGAAGCAATGCCCGGAGGCAGTGCAACACCAGTAAAGTCCCGAATTTGTAACAATACAGATAGTTTACAGAACCTACTCTTAAAAATCCATATCAAAGGCAAGCCAAAGTAGACGAACCATGGGACTAATAAAGAAGGCGTCAAATGACGACCATGACGACGACGACAATGATGATGACAACGACGACGACGACAACGATCATAACGACGATGACGAAGACGATGATTTTTTCCCCTTACAGCGGCTCGAGCGGTGTGCGGTCAAGACGAGTTCCGGTGTCGGGACGGGTCGTGCATTCAGACGGAATGGGTGTGCGACACGGACAACGACTGCGGAGACTACAGCGACGAGCAGAACTGCGGTATGCGTTGGAAAACCCCCCACTGCTGGTGCTTTTTACAGGACAGGAGTGAATGGTGGTGGATTGTTGGTTGGTTGATGGCTTCGTCCCACATGGTGGTGCCGAGCGCGGCATTAACCATTTCACCGCCACTAGCCATATCTCAGCCCCCCCCCCCCAATTTCCATTCAATTTAGCTGGGTAGAGAACAAAATCCATCTGCAGTATTGGGGATTGTTCTGTGATATATACAGGGCTATCCTTACTTCCTCCCAAAACTACAACAGGGTATAGTATTTGGATAATAGACCCCAATTTGATGCCTTTTAGTGGCATAGGTGTTAATTCACTGTGACATATATACAATAAGGTCTATCCTTACTTCCCAAGACTAAGACAAAAGGGTCTTTGGATAATAGACCCCAATTTGATGCCTTTTAGTGACATAGGTGTTAAATCACTGCAGTGCTAAAATGACTTTGGCGGTGAAAGGGTTAAACCCTTGTTTCATTCTGTTTAGAAAGGAAGGAATTATAGGTGGCAAGAGTGGTTAAGACGTTCCGTCCCGCGTCCGCCCAAGTCATTGCGTGACTGACTGGCTGGGGTTCGAATTCCACCAACCTCGTCCTTTCTATCCAGGGGCGACATAACTTTATTAGGGAAAAACATAGAACTGAACGTCGAGTTCTTCGGATGGGGGAGGGGGGGCAAGTCTGACCCGTGCGCTTTACGAACCGTCAAAAAATTAAAAACATTTTTTTTAAAATCTCGGCAGTGAAAACTCGATAAGAGTAGAGACCAGGAGAGTCCCGCTGCCTGATACGAAGTACAGTTTGTAGCTAGGTTTCACGAGTACCCCCTCCTCCCCCCTCCCCATGGTGATGATGATGTTAACGATGATGGTGTTGATGATGGTGATGATTATGATGCTAACGATGATGATGTTAACGATGATGGTGATGATGATGCTAACGATGATGATGAAGATGATGCTGACGATACTAACGATGATGGTGATGCTAACGATAATGATGATGCTGCTGCTGCTGATGATGATGATGATGACGACGACGACGATGATTTCAGACCAGAATTGCGGCGGAGACCACCAGTTCCAGTGTCACAACGGTCGGTGCATCACCATCGAGTTCCGCTGTGACGGGGACAACGACTGTAGGGACAACTCGGACGAGCAGCTGTGCAGTGGGTGTTTTAGCCAAGGATGCTTCTCTGTGTTATTATTTTCTCTATCTGTCTGTCTGCTTGTCTGTGTTTTAACCAAGGATGCTTCTCTATATTATTTTCTCTATCAGAGGCAGAAATCATTTTCTCTGCTTGTTTGTGTATCTGTGTTTTAGCCAAGGATGCTTCTCTATATTATTATTTTCTCTATCAGTCTGTCTGCTTGTCTGTCTGTGTTTTAACCAAGGATGCCTCTCTATGTTATTTTCTCTATCAGTCTGTCTGCCTGTGTTTTAATCAAGGATGCTTCTCTATATTATTTTTTCTATCAGTCTGTCTATGTTTTAGCCAAGGATGCCTCTTTATATTATTTTCTCTATCAGTCTGTCTGCTTCTTTGTCGGTCTGTCTGTCTGTCTGCTCGACTCTCTCTCTCTCCCGTTGCCTTTCTACATGCATGTCTGTCTCTCTGCCTTCGTTCCTTCCTTCTGTCTTCCCACTTGTTTTTTGTATTGTTTTGAATGCTATGCTATACTATGCTACACTATACTATATCATACTATACTACACTACGCTATGCTACACTATACCATGCCATACTACACTACGCTATGCTACACTATACCATGCCATACTACACTACGCTATGCTACACTATACCATACTACGCTATGCTACACTATACCATGCCATACTACACTATGCTGTGCTATACTACGCCACACCATACTACACTATGCTGTGCTATACTACGCCACACCATACTACACTACGCTGTGCTATACTACGCCACACCATACTACACTACGCTGTGATATACTACGCCACACCATACTACACTACGCTGTGCTATACTACGCCACACCATACTACACTACGCTGTGCTATACTACGCCATACTATACTACACTACGCTGTGCTATGCTACGCCATACCATACTACACTACGCTGTGCTATACTACGCCATACCATACTACACTACGCTGTGCTATACTACGCCATACCATACTACACTATGCTGTGCTATACTACGCCATACCATACTACACTATGCTGTGCTATACTACGCCATACCATACTACACTATGCTGTACTATACTACGCCATACCATACTACACTATGCTGTGATATACTACGCCATACCATACTACACTATGCTGTGCTATACTACGCCATACCATACTACACTATGCTGTGATATACTACGCCATACCATACTACACTATGCTGTGCTATACTACGCCATACCATACTACACTATGCTGTGCTATACTACGCCATACCATACTACACTATGCTGCGATATACTACGCCATACCATACTACACTATGCTGTGATATACTACGCCATACCATACTACACTATGCTGTGCTATACTACGCCATACCATACCATACTATGCTATGCTACGCCATACCATACTACACTATGCTGTGTTATACTACACCATACCATACTATGCTATATTATGCCATACCATACTACACTATGCTGTACTATACTACGCCATACCATACTATGCTGTACTATACTACGCCATACTATACTACACTATGGCCATACCATACTACACTATGCTGTGCTATGCCACGCCATACCATACTACACTATGCTGTGCTATGCCACGCCATACCATACTACACTATCCTATACTACGCCATACCATACTACACTATGCTGTGCCATACCATACTATCCATACCATACTACACTATGCTGTGCTATGCCACGCCATACCATACTACACTATGCTGTCCTATACTACGCCATACCATACTACACTATGCTGTGCCATACCATACTATCCTACACTGCACTATGCCACACCACGCCATACCATAACTTATGCTCATTATACAGATTTGTACTCGTGTCCTGCCCACGAGGTGAAGTGCCCCAACACCAACATCTGCATCGAAGACACCTGGATGTGCGACGGGGATGACGACTGCAGGGACGGCTGGGACGAGCAGAACTGCAACGGCCGGAAGTAGAAAGGGGGAAGAAGAGGAAGTGACGTCACACACATACAAAACCGCGCGCGCCGCGCCATCTTGGATGTGTAGCGAAAGAACGGCGTTAATATGTTAGGAGCTAATAATAGATCGATTTTTGGTAATGTTCTGCTAGTTTTCTTTTCCGCGTTTTCTCGTAGCACATGCGAACATCTTGGAAGAATGGCGTTATGTTAGGAGCTAATAATAGATCGATTTGTGTATAATATTGTACTAGTTTTTATGCTATTCTTTTCCTTGTTTTCTCGTAGCGCGCGCCCTGTATGTGTATCTTGGATGTGTAACGAAAGAACAGCGTTAATATGTTAGGAGCTAATAATAGATCGATTTGTGTATAATATTGTACTAGTTTTTATGCTATTCTTTTCCTTGTTTTCTCGTAGCGCGCGCCCTGTATGTGTATCTTGGATGTGTAACGAAAGAACAGCGTTAATATGTTAGGAGCTAATAATAGATCGATTTTTTGTAATGTGTTAGTTATCTTCCTTGTTTTCTCGCAGTAGTAGCGTTGTGTCTTTTTTCCGCTTTTAATTTTTTTTTCATGGCGTTTATGTGATGAGCTAAAACAAAATCTGTGTAAAATCGCACAATTTTTTCCCTCGTTTCTTTCTCTTTTTTTGATTGTTTTTATGTCTAAATAAATTCGCAGTGTTTTGTTCGTTTTTTCAATGCAGATTACTGTTGTGCTTTATTCATTTACACACACACACACACACACACACACACACGAGTGCTGTCAAGCAGTGCCATTTCGCCATCTTTACTTAACTCATTCCGGACGAATTACGAGTATACCTATACTCGGAACAGGAGAACGCCTGTTAGGGCCTACTTACGATATTCTCGGAACAGCGATTGTTTAGTCTAAATCCATGTTTTTTAATCATCCAAACCACGTTCATGGAGTTACATCCCTTCATCACTGTTCCAGTTTTCGGTTTACTTATCTTTGGTACTTCCATCTAAAAAGTTAATGTTAAAAATGTATTTTTAAAACATCGGCCCAACACGAGCCTCAGACAATAATACTCCAAACGTTTTCATTAACAGTGATAGTAATAAAGAGACTAATGATTCCGATTTTAATCACGATTACATATGGAAAAATAAACTTGGATCAATCAGTAATGTTGTCGAAACTGAATAATCGACAGCGTGAGTTTTGTTGCGCTTCTTATTTGTTATAACATTTTTTTTAGGCAGTCCCAGGCCAATAATGGAATCTACCTAAGGCAGTGAAGTCCTGAAGGGGTTAAAACTCCTTCACTTCAATCCGTTTCTTGCATTCAGTAAAACGTCGCACGGATTCTGACATTCGCGCGTGCATCTCAAACACACACACCACATACACACACACGAGAGAGAGAGAGAGAGAGAGAGAGAGAGAGAGAGAGAGAGAGAGAGAGAGAGAGGATCTTTATTTGCTTTCAATGTTTGTGCTGCACATTTCTATTTCATTTTGTTTTGGAGGGCCTCACCACACGGAATCTTTAATGGTCCCCTCTCTCTAAATGGTCCGAGTTGGCAAAGATAAACAGATCGAAAGTTTTCCACCTGCAAAAGACTTTAAAGTGTTCAGCTAGCCGCTACCTACTTTGCTTCTCTTCGATGATATGAGCGCATTACATCGCACAAGCTTCGACGCCATTGTTGCTATGGTATTTGACAGAGTAACGGGGGTAAGCAACTCCAATTTTAACGAAGTGCTCTCCCCTAATTTAAGAAATAATAATCGTCTTTTGGGGTCTATGGCTAATGGGTTTCGAGAAATGGCAACCAGTTTTTAAGCGCGTTGCATCACACGCCCCTTTCAAAATATATTCCCCAGGTTATACTGGTGAGGGATATTATTCTGTAGTTGAAGGATCTAACACCGACGTTTTGGTTTTTTATCTATGGGTTTGTCGCCTTCGTACAGACAAACAGATGGCAAGACGGATATACACATACATACATAAATGCATACGCGCACACACTCATGTACACACACACACGTGCATGCACAGGCATGTGTGTGTGTGCGTGAGAGAGAGAGAGAGAGAGAGAGAGAGAGAGAGAGAGAGAGAGAGAGAGAGAGAGAGAGTTTTATCATAAGGAGTTTATACACGACGTTCAGTCTAGTGACTCACCACCTGTCTTCCTGGACTAAATTGGACGCGGGGAGAAGTCCTTAATGATTCTGTGAAATTCAATTATAAAAAGCCTCAGATGGAACGTTTACATTTCGATATTTCTTTTCATCATTCAGTGCTGCAAGAATCGATTGAAAAAACATAGCAAAAAAATAATTAAATTCTGTGCTGCAAGAATCGATTGAAAAAACATAGGAGAAAAAAATTAATGTTGACCAAACACTTGTACGAGTGGAACGCATTGATCGAAATAACTGGTCAAAAAGCAGCTCTGAAAAACCGTTTTTTTCTCTCTCCAAACTTTCAATTTATTTGTATGCCTTTCTTTGCTTGACATACGCTCCAACGTATTTTCATTCTAGAACCTAGTTGTCTAGAACCGACAAGAAACGTTCGCTTTTTTTCTCTCTTCCAAACTTGATTTAAAACAAAAACGTTTTTGTGGGTTTTAAAGGGGCACCCTGACGGATGAGAGTTTGTAAGAAACACGTCGGGATCACCAGGAAAACACCTTTTACAGAGATTGCAACGCTCACTTTGCTTTGGTTTCCTAGAAATCAAACCCTCAAATCGGCGATTCCTCCTTGGCGGAGGTGCTGGAAGTCAAATTCTTTCACCCAAAGAGAAGGCGTGTGCTCTTTTGTAATGGCCGCCAAATCGTTTGCACGAAATGTTCGCAATACAAGCATTTTAATTTTTCTTTTTAAATGTTTTATTGTTTTTGCTTACAACAAAGGAAATAGCTTCAATTTTTATCCTTTGCCGATCTACGATCGCAAAGGAGGTATGAATACGTTCGTGTACGTTTCTTCTTTTTGTCTGTCCCAAGGATATCTCCCGAACCGATTGACAGAAACGCTTCAGATTTTGTGTGGTGGTCTGTCACCACGAGGAAGACACCCGCGCATAAGTTATCGCCGTCGTGGCCTTGACCTTGAAAAGCGAAAATCTTTAAGGGATTTTAACTTCCACACCGTTGGTCCTAGTCTTCAAACTTGGCATGTAGGCACTTTGGCTTATGGCCGTTCTGATGATGGCATACGGATCAAGGTCAAAGAGATCGGTAGGCCTTCAAGGTGGTAGGGTTCTAAAAATTGGGTTTTAAGCCATCTTTTCCACATTTGTGCTGGACAGAAGCGCTTCAGATTGTGTGTGGTACTGCATAACCTAGAGTAGAAAACATCCGAGCATAAATTATGGCCATACTGACCTTGACCACCGAAATTTCCTTCTTTGCGCTATATATTTCTTGTCCAAGCTGTATCTCGTGAACTAGAAGACGGAATCCTTTCACATTTTGTGTCAGAATGCGAGACTAACAGCGTAACACACTCGTATATAAACGATCCCTCAGAAATGCAATGTCGCCGAGCGGCAGACATGTTTCCGTTTGTCTTCACCCTACATCTCGTTAGTCTTGAAAAGGCCTACTACTTTTGAATCGTGTCGTAAGGCTTTCTAGGAAAGAGAGAGAGAGAGAGAGAGAGAGAGAGAGAGAGAGAGAGAGAGAGAGAGAGAGAGAGAAAGCACGCACAATCAAAATACACACACACCCCTCGCCCATTAGCATCAGCTAACCGAAACTAGCACATGCCTCAGAACCGAAACTAGCTTTTCCGCGTAGACCGAATGTTTTCCAGGAATTTTCTTCCTCCCGTATAGCGACCACAGTAGTAGGGTGTAGGCCACACAATTTGTAAAGCCTTATAAATGTTCTTTGCGCTATAATTATGTTTATTGTCCAAGCTGTAGCTCATGAACTAGAACACAGAATCCCTTCAAATTTTGTGCGAGGTGAGGATGTGAGACTAACAGTGCAACATATTTGTACATAAATTATCCCTTAGAAATACAATATCGCCGAGCGGCAGACATGTTTCAGCTTTTCGTCACCCTCCTATATCTCGTGAAATACGGTATGGAATCACTCCAAATTTGGTGTGGGGGTGTAAAAAGAAGAGCAGAAGACATTGCAGTATATGTCCCATATGACCGGCCGAGATGACGTAAAACATAGCAATCCCATTGCAGTACTAATTATGCCACGTGGTATTTCATTTCCTGTTTAGCCTTCTCCCACTTTACCTATTCCCAGTTTGTTTTCTGTCATTTTGCCTCGTCCCGTTTTTCCACTTCTCCCATTTTGCCTTTTCCTATTCCACCTTTTCGAATTATAATCTTAGTTTTGCTCTTTTTTTGGCAAAGGGAAGTAATGTGAGCCATTAGAGTGATGTCCAATTAGGCAGCTAGAAAAAACTCACTTTGGTGGGCATCCCTTTCAAAAAATACCCCCAGACTTGGGTTCACATTAGTCTCGCAAGTTCCGTACGGAAAACCCTAAATAAGTGGAATAGAGAAGGATAAAAGTTTACGCATATTGGGGTCTGCAACGAACACCTTTTGCAAGAGTGAATGTCCTTGGAGGGTGGGGGGAAGATGGTTCAGTACTGAACAGACAGGGAGAGAACTCTCGCCAATAACCCCTATTTGATGCCACTAAATGGCTGCCTTTCGCAAGAGTGAATGCCCTTGTCAGTACTGACCAACAAGAGCAATTACTCTCACTGTCAAGGGCGTTAATAACCCTAGTTGAAAAGGCCTATAGGGGAAATTCGGACACGTGCGCAAATCTTTTCCCTTCTTGTTCGACTTATTTATGGATTGGGCACGGGTTTCCGCACGGAATCTCCGCTTATGTGCTTATGTGTGTACACGGCCTAAGGGTTATGCTTACGGTTAGAGATCGTGTTGGGGGAAGGGATAGGCTTTAGTTTTTAGCAGTGGGGAGGGGGGTCATCAACACGTGGGCACAGCAACACGGAGACACGACACGTGAACACAATGGCACGCAGTCCTAGGGTTTCCCCGAGTAAGGCAATGACCTCACAGACACTGCTACAACCGGGCCTACTCAACAGGATAGCGTACATGGTGGTTGTTTTTAAATCTACCAGCACTGAAATGATAACATTTGAAGTGGTTCTGTGCGGCGGTTCACAAAATACTGCGCAAGCTTGAACGACTGCATGTCCCGTGGGGGAATATATCTATACAAATAGTTACCCCACCCTCTGGAGGTTCTGTGCTAATAGCTTCCACAAATGTATTACTCTTCGCTGCCAGTTCATATTCTTACTACTGTATCAGGGTGGGTTTTTTTCATCGTTGGCCCATTCTCCTGCCTTTTCCTCCCTAAAAATATTCCAAATAAGTGTCTCCTGTAAACTCCAAAATTGGAATGTGGCATCTGTATGCAGCAGGGAGACCTCTGAAAACCGGACATACACACATAAGTGTAGTGGCACAGAGGTGACGCGTTCGCCTCGTGTCCAGTAAACCCGAGTTCGAACCTGGGTACAGGGGATTTTTCCTCACCTTGCACTAGGCCTGTCTGAACGTGGAGTCTTTCGGATGATACGATAAACCGAGGTCCCGTGTGCCCATGCACTTAGCACACGTTAATCCCAGTGGTACCGAAAAAGTTGTCATTTGGTCAAAAATTACCCCCACCCCCACCTTCCTCATCAATCACACAAAAAACAAAATTGGGTTGTGCGCCTCTGGCTTCGACGCCCTGTCCAGGTGGGAACCCGAATTTCACAGACGCATATGTGACTATAAAGTACCTGTCTTGCGCATTATGGTCATATGGCCTGCGGACGCTGAAGAAAAAGGATTGAAAATCCCGCCGCTTCACAAGGAGACAAAGGGCTACTTAGATCTACAATGAATTAGACTAGTGGCAAGGGTACAGGTGCGGTGTACACGGGCATGTGCGTTTTGTGTATGTGTCAATATTTCTTATATTTTATGCTTATTGCGTAATTTAAAATAACTTTAAACTGTAAAAACAATCGCACACATACACGCGCGCGCACACAGGCAGGCATTAATATCCAGACTCACACACGTGCACACATACAATCATACGCACACAAATAAGTGAACACATGAGAGAGAGAGAGAGAGAGAGAGAGAGAGAGAGAGAGAGAGAGAGAGAGAGAGAGAGAGAGAGAGAGAGAGAGAGAGAGAGAGAGAGAGAGAATCATTTAATGTGAATTCGGCTAATACATCATGAATGAAAACGATGAACTTTCCACGTGTCGTCGAGTGTAAACAAAGAAAAGTGTATCAAAACATATGGGAAGTGTTGGCATGTTTAAAACATCGACTAGGAACTTCACTACATTGAAACACCGAGTTCAGAAATACAACAAGAAGCATTTAGAAATGATTTGTCCATACATGCACCCAACTGATGCAGAATCAACATAGTCGTGGGGAGCCATTTTGATAAGAAGCCGAAAACAAAACTTAATAAATTCAGCCCAAAAGGGTTATTTTCTATCATTTGATTTTGACATTCGTTTCCTGGACTTCTGGTCTCGATTTCTTAAACCATTTTTTGCTTGCCATTCGGACATGACATTTTGCTTGCTCTTTCTGGAGTAAACACAATTTGATTTTGAAATTCACTTGCGCTTCCTGGTATTAAAGAAATCTGATCTCGATCTTTTACTTTGTATTAAATTATTCATCGTCGTTCCAACGCCTCAACTTGCCACCAGTCCAGCTACCTTGTTCCAGAGGAAGGAACCAACCTTGGAGTGATGAAACCAGCGCATACTCAAGTCTCCTGAACCTTTGTGCCATATAGCAACCACATTTCCTTGGACATACCACGCCGCAGCAAGCACAGTGCCAGAAGGCCATGCCACATCAACCACATTTCCCAAGGGAAGGGATGTACCGCACTGCATCAACCACATTTCCCAAGGGAAGGGAAGGGAAGTATAACACTGCATCAACCACATTTCCCAAGGGAAGGGATGCATAACACTGCATCAACCACATTTCCCAAGGGAAGTATAACACTGCATCAACCACATTTCCCAAAGGAAGTATAACACTGCACCAACCACATTTCCCAAGGGAAGGGATGCATAACACTGCATCAACCACATTTCCCAAGTGTGTTACAGCACAATCAGAGGAAACAGAATATAAGGTTACAAAAGGTACATTTATACACATTACGAAATGCAGACAAGTGTTGTGTTTCGGTTCGTGTTCGTTTGAAATGTCCTGTTAATGTTCTTGTAATGCACTTTGTATTCAGTTCGCAAAACTTAGGAAATGTTATCCGTACAAAACAAACACCGTAGACATACAGCATGCGTGGCAGAGAGAGAGAGAGAGAGAGAGAGAGAGAGAGAGAGAGAGAGAGAGAGAGAGAGAGAGAGAGAGAGAGAGAGAGAGAGAGAGAGAGAGAGAGAGAGAGAGAGAGAGAGAGAGAGAGAGAGAGAGAGAGAGAGGAGAGAGGAGAGAGAGAGAGAGAGAGAGAGAGAGAGAGAGAGAGAGAGAGAGAGGCAGATACATGTACTTTGATTTGAGAGAAAGAGAGGAGAGAGAGAGAGAGAGAGAGAGAGAGAGAGAGAGAGAGAGAGAGAGAGAGAGAGAGAGGCAGATACATGTACTTTGATTTGAGAGAAAGAGAGGACAGACAGAGAGAGGCGGAAGGATATGGACAGGCTGACAATATAGATGTCGACGTTGCTGCTTTTTTCACTGAAGAGATCTTGGTTTCTTAACTGAAGAGATGCCGATGATGTCGGTTTCTTCACAGTAGAATCGTTATTGTCGCTGCTGGTTTCTTCTCTGCAGACTCGTCTTCTGTGATGGCTGTTCTGCAAGCTGTTTGTTCAGGTGGCTCGCGTCTTTTTCGCTGTAGTCCTCGTTTCCTGTAAAGTAAGTTAAATCAGAATGAAAAAGTAAAGATACTATACTAGTGACCCCAAAAACATGAAGGGACGCATTTTCTCAAGCGCACAAAACAAAGATTGGCCGATTCCAATAATCTCACAATTGCAAGATAATTAATTCAATTATTCGAGTACTAGTTTTGTTTTCGTGGGATTGCAATAGCTCAACAAAACAATGCATCCCCAGTTGTGAAAATCGCAAACGTGTGGCTGCCCACAATGTGCCAACATTGGGCGTGTCGACTGTTGTTAGCAAGGCAAACACATTTAAACGATGTTTCATGAACCCCCCCTAATTTGTCAAAGAAACCCGGAGGAATTGCTGATTACCATCTAAATCTTATTGCTGCTTGAATGTGCACACCCATTTTGACACGTTTTGAGTAGTCATGCATTGTGACTTAGGTGGTGCGATAATATTCAGAACTCAGTAGACGAATCTAATGAAGTTCTAGGACATGAAGTACGGATATTTGAAGTTAATATGCATAAAAATTGAAATGATTTTTAATTCAAATTAAAAAAACCACCCTTCATTGTCCAATAAAGAACAAGTTTAAAATGGGAACTTTTCTTTTGCAACACGTGCAGCAGATTAAAATAAATACATTAAATCAAATATTAAAAACCCCCACAAAAACACACATGCCCACAGATCAAAGTTACACAACATAATTTTCACTGCATCCATCCTCCAACACAGTTTTACCCACACACTCCCTCATAGACATCAAACAATTTCACACACACACACACGCACACTGGACTGGACTGGAACCAATTTATTGTTAGGTTAACTATAAAAGCTGTACCGACAATGACAAAAATAAGTAAAACAAAAACGGTAAAATTCAAAAGAAAGAAATTATACTAAAATGAAATTTAAAAAAAAAACTCTCTCCCCCCCGCCTCCCTCTCTCTCTCTCTCTCTCTCTCTCTCTCCCTCTCTCTTTCTAACCAACTCTCTTTCACTCACCTTAATCACCCTATCTTAATCCATAACACATTTGTGCAATTACTTAGGATCTCAATCAAACACAATAACCCTCTCATTGGCACTTATCACAATCAGTTTGTAAACAAACCTTGTTCTACGGTCAACGCTCTACACCACCACACCCTACACACACGCATATGCACAGAAAAAAATCACGCACAGTCACGCACACACACATACACAAAATACTATTCACGCATTCACAAACTCTCACTATCTTTCTGCACCCCCACCCCCTCCTCTTCTCTCTCTCTCAAAAGGAAAAAATTAACAATTTCTTAATCAATAAAATGACGCTCTAAATTAAAAATCAACTACAAACACACACACACACACATACCACACACGCACGCACGCACGCACGCACGCACACGCACACACACACACACTTTGAAGAAAAAGACATCAGTGGGCTTAGACGGCATTTCCAATGAAATGTTGTCACCTTCCGCAAAATGTAATATATTTTCTTTATTTGTTGTTTCAAAAATATTGGAGCGATGGTAGAATGCCTTTAATTTGGAAGCATTCCATCATTGTTCCAATTCATAAGAAGGGGAAGCCACTTAGAGATATAAATAGTTACCGTCTAAGACATCAGTGGGCTTAGACGGCATTTCCAAAGAAATGTTAAGTCACCTTCCGCAAAATGTAATATATTTTCTTTATTTGTTGTTTCAAAAATATTGGAGCGATGGTAGAATGCCTTTAATTTGGAAGCATTCCATCATTGTTCCAATTGATAAGAAGGGGGAGCCACTTAGAGATATAAATAGTTACCGTCCTATTGCATTAACATCTAATACATGTAAATTAATGGAAAAGATTGTGTTAAAAAGACTAATTCATCATTGTAGTAAACATAGCATCATACCAATTAACCAAGCTGCATTCCAGACAGGCAGATCCACAATAGAACATCTAGTCAAACTTACAACCCATGTAAAACATCAGTTTGCACGTCGTAAGAACGTACTTGCAACATTTTTTGACATACGAAAAGCCTATGAACAAGTGTGGCACAAGCGGCTTTTGCATAAAATTTAAAAATATATTGGTATCAGTGGTAATATGTACAATTATATTCAAGATTTTCTACATTGTAAGCATATTCAAACAAGAATAGAAAATACATATTCGAACCCTAGGCCTTTACAAATGGGTTTACCTCAAGGATCAGTAATTTCGCCAATATTATTTAATATTTTGATTTCTGATCTACCCAAAAGTCTTTCTAAAGATACAGAGTTAGCTCAATTTGCAGACGATATATGCCTATGGATGAAAGTAACAATGAAACGACATACTCCATCAAGGTCACTGAATTATATCAAAATTAAATAACACGAACTTAATAAAATAAATATTTTTTTATATGAAAACGGGCTTTCTCTTTCGCCAGAAAAGACAAATATGATGCTTTCTAACTCTGGATACGATCCAGATAAACTTCCAATTTTCATCTTGGATGGCATTGTTTTAAATTATGTTAAAAGCGTCAAATTCTTAGGTGTTTTCTTAAGTAGTAAGTTAACGTGGAATGCTCATGTTGATTATATTTTAAATAAAGCAAGGAAAAGCTTAAACTTCCTTAAAATAGTTAGTAAACAATCTTGGGGGCAAGATACCAACACATTAATAATTTTAGCATCCGCCCTTGTACGCTCTAGACTATCATATGCTCAAGAAGTATTTTTTAATGCACCTCAATATCTTTTAAATAAACTTCAGAGTACTGATTGCAAAGCTTACAAAATTGCTCTTGGAGTTCCCACACATACATCTAACTTAGGGACATATAGCGAAGTGGGAGTTTTACCTCTCACAGAACTCCGTAAAGCTTCTGCTTCAAAATTTGTTTTGAAAAGTTTTTCTCACATTTTTTTTTGCTCAGAAGAGGTATGTTTAAATTCTGAAAAGGATTTTGGAAAACGTGCTCAGAATATTCTATCGACAAAATCTATTTATTCCTTTTCCTCCGATCTTCTAAGCGATACAAAACTAAATAAAAGTAACATCACTAAAAAACCCACATTTTCTCCCATTCCAAAATGGGAGCAATCAAAAGCTGTCTTTGATATTGATTACTCTCATTTATCTAAAAAGGGTTCTCCCAATATTTTGAGAACGTCTGTGTACACGCACTTAGAAAATACGTACAATCAATATTTAAAAATATTCACAGATGGTTCAGTTTTAGAAGATAATAACTCGGGAGCAGCTTTCATTATTCCTAGCTTAAAAGTAGAAAAGTTGTTCTATCTTGGTAAAAATTTGTCTATATATAGCGCTGAATTATTTGCTATACTTATGTCCTTGGATTTCCTTTTAAGTTTTCCTATAAATAACAGACACATCTTAATATGTGTTGATTCTAAAGCAGCAATGTATGCTATTATGTCTCCCAATTCATGTATCCGACTTGACATGATAATTGAAATTAAACATATAATACACATTCTTTCCTTGAAAGGCATCACCATTACTTTTTGTTGGGTGCCTTCTCATTGCGGAATATCAGGAAATGAACGGGTAGACCAAGCTGCAAAAAATGCAGCTCAAAATAGTGACGACGCAGTATCAATTAATGTTCCTTTAGATCTGACAGAATGTTTCTCAATTATAAACAAAACTTCTCATGAAAATGTCAAAACTGAATTGATGAACTCAGACGTTCAATATTATAATAACTGTATTAAATCTAATGTTAGAGACAATGAGAAAATATTACACAAACGTGTTACTTTCTCGTCCAGGGAGATTGAAAGTCTAATCCATAGACTACGTTTGAATTCATTTAAAACAAAATACTGTATTAATGTTAAATGCATGTGTGGTGAATCCTTGAGTGTCAGTCATTTACTGATTCAGTGTCCATTAGCAAGAGAACTTTTCAAGAATTCGGGTATTGATGGTTTTATTGATGGATCGACGCCATTGTCTCTACCCAGTATTCTAAACAATTATTCTGTTCTTGATTCAGTTTGTAAATGTTTATTAAGTAGTTCACTTAGTATGTATCTTTAACATTGTTCATTTATCGGTTATATTCTTTAAATGTAATTTGTTTTTTCTTTTTTTTTCTTTGGGGGGGGGGGGGTATGATTAGGTCTGCATCACTATCCTATCACTTACTCTAATGCTTACACACATTTACAGACACACCCACTCACACTCACCACACCAACATCAAACTACAATATATTGTCTGAATCACTTTTAGTGGAAGGACGTTAAACTGAAGAACAACAACACACGCACGCACGCACGCACGCACGCGCGACACACACATACACAAGTATAAAAACTACGCAAAAAGTTTTTCAGGACGAGACTATTTAAGCCTACTTATAAGGGTCGAACAGTTAATATAAAGCTTTGCCCTACAAGAATAATAAATACTCAATCCAAATTGATTTTACGGAAATATATGATTACAATTAAAAAAATATAAAAAAATCTTCCGATAGGATGTGATTTTACACACACACACACACACTATTCTGGACATTAGCACATTAATCATTATTAATAGCATTACCCCCTCCCCTACACACACACTGCCAAAACATTTTATCACAGCATTTCAATATCTACATAATTTAGATTACAGGATTCAGTAAAGCAAAAGGAAAAGGCAGAGTCAAAGAGAATGATAATTATATTAGCACGGAACTTCCAGAAGACGAGGAAAGTAATTGTACAAAAGCCCCCCCACCCCCTTTTCCACCCTCAGTATTCCCTCAGGGGAAATGTAGAAAGGTGAAGAAACAGGATCACGAGCCTGGGTGGGTGGATGGGAGGGACAGGTGGGGGGGGGGGGGGGGGGTGAGGGGGGGGGGGTGTTATTTAATCGGTGACTGTCACAGGAAATATTGATTTACCGTTGGGACTAATCCCGCTCGGACTACTCTTTTGATCACACCGCTGACAGTCATGGCGGACATACCACATACCACTGGGACTAATCCCGTGTGGACTAACATTTTATCTTTACCGCTCGGACTACATGCATACGCTTAGTGTAAGAAATAACAATAAACAGTAAAAGATACATAGTGGGGGGTAGGGTTAGGTTTAGGGCTAGGGTTAGGGATAGGGTTAGTATTCCAAAAAGGTTATTAGCTAAATATGTTCCTAAAATACAGCGTTATGTATGGTAAGAAAGGCAAAAACGGAAAAATAGAATTAACCGAGAAATGCAGGGGGGTGGCACATCTTTACCTTTACCATTAATTAAATTCAAATTTTATCTTTTGTGTATGTCGACACCAAATGGACCCTAAACCTATCCCTAACCCTATTCTTAACCCTAACCCTAAACCTACATGTATCCCTAAACCTATCCCTAACCTATCTGAAAAACAAGGAATACCTGGGTACGCAGAAATGCAATGCTCAGCAGACATTAGACCGAATGGGAAAAGCTATACAAATCAACGCAATCAGGTCGAACGGCATTAGTCCGAGGGGTATTAGTCCGAGCGGGATTAGTCCCAATGGGACGCCCCCGATTTACTTCGTTCCCACACTGCGTGCTTCACTGGGCAGATTTGGACTGTCCTATACACCCACTTCTGTCATCTCCAAGAAAAACGACCAATATTTGCTTTTTCTTCAAGGAGTTCTGGCTCTTTTTCCTTATCTTTTAACTTTGTTTTATGTCCACTGAAAGGTCGGCCAGTTAGTCGTTTATAGTCCTGTCAACAGCTGTGGGTCATCTCAAAACTGTCACCACGTTAAAAAAGAAAGCTGCCTCAAACTATCCAACCAACGGGTGAAACTGGTTGTTTCCACAGTGTTATCTTTTTATGACTGAGTGAGTAGAAATCACAAAGTATGCACATTTTGGTCGGATGAAACTCTTCCCACTGGACGGAAGGAATTGGCGACCACCATTTATTTCCAACTCACTCAGGCAGTTGTGGGAATACAGCCAATGCTTGCTGATAGTGACGATGGCATACAGCCACAAGTAGCTGAACAGAGTTCACAAATGACATTTCTTCCAAAGAAAAATGTTGGAGAGTGTGAGGCGGCTGGCTCAAACCCGCGCATAGCAAACACACATCAATGTGTCCTCCTACCAACGTTCATGTCATAACTACGTTGCACAAAAAGTACGGTAGATTATTTAATACAGACCCACCTATGTCAACAGCTGTAAGGAAATCCACAGCTCAGCCAGACTCAGTACCCTACAATGTCGGCAGGTTCTTTATTCATTACAAACAGACCCACCTATGTCAACAGCTGTCGGGAAATCCACAGTCCAGCCAGACTCAGTACCCTACAGTGTCGACAGGTTCTTTATTCATTACAAACAGACCCACCTACGTCCACAGCTCAGCCAGACTAAGGGATGGTTCTGGCTCCGCCTTTCCGCTACTGTCTCAGCTCCCGTGCCTCCAACCGCCTCAGCAGGTGTGGGGGACTGCTCTTGTGTTGGTAGGGCAGGTGATAGTCAGCGAGTCTCTAGGTCCCGTCTGCACCTTCAGGTGTTTAGTTGTCCATCCTGTGCCTCCAGTGGCCTCCTGTGCAGCTTCTTCCCAGGAGCTATGACCATCTCCAGGCAAACCCGCAGTGTGCCTGTGTAGTCTATGGGCCTCTGTGTGCTGGTGCTTGTCTTCTAACAAGCTGCTTTTATGGGCGACAGTCGGTTGCGACAGGGAGTACTGTCGTTTCCTGAAAATGGCAAATGCAGAACACAGTGTTCAAATACTTAATAATTTAGTTGTATTCTTCTTAAAAAAAAGAATAGGAATTTTTTTTTTAATAGGCGGAAATTGTTGATTTAATTTAAGAGACGATGAAATAATTTCAATTGAAACATTTGTTATCCTTTCATCAGTTTAAACTTGTAGGTAAGTATCTGTTATGGATTTAACTTCAAGTTTCCGCTTTTGTACTTATTCTGTGCGCTGTCTAATGACTATTTGAAATATGCTTTTCTGCTTACGCTTTGCACTTTCACAGTCTTGCCCATATTCTTCATATTATTTTCATCGATGCACAAAATGTTGCTAATTTGCACAGGAACACTATGTTTTGCTACAACCATAACTGGTTTCTTCTCTTCGTTTCTTAACTCTTCTAGCACCGTGGGCGAATGTATTCACTCATGACATCACTCCACACTTCTACCAAATGCAAAGACACTCACTGCCAAGCACCCTGCCATATGTTCGTCCATTTTATATCACCGTTTCTTACGCTAATCTAAAACGCATGCGCCCTCGAAAATATAGTTACTCCCCTCTTGTTGGTTGAGATGCAACGGGCAAACCAGAATGTCAAAAAATACATGGCGCTAGAGTTAATTTCACCTTTTTATTAAATAAACTATCAAATCTCTCTGTCTCTCCCTCTCCCCTCTCTCTCTCTCTCTCTCTCCCTCTCCCCCTCTCTCTGGTTTCCTTTCTTTCCTTTTACTTGCCTTCAGTCAGAAATGAAGCCTGTGGTCGTTCCAGTTTTGCACATCCATAGTGCCTCGTCCGTGTTTCTAAAATTCCTTCAGGTCATTTTCAGTTTGCATATATCATGGTAAGCCCGGGGCCTGTATTCACGTTGAGATAGCATGAGACTTAGCATGATGCTAACTTAGAAGCTCTTCCAATGTCCTATAGGATTTAACAGGACTTTTGGAAGAGCTTCTAAGTTAGCATCATGCTAAGTCTCATGCTTTCTCGACATGAATACCGTCCCAGGTCACTGATCTTCCCAGTTAATTATTTATTACCGTATTAATTTCCCAATTTTCATTTGACATTATTTTCTTCATTTTGACGGGGGAGGGGGGGGGGGGGGGAGGGGGGGGGGGGGAGCGGCGAGGGAGGGTTGTTATTTTGAGCCATGTCCACTGAGCAGAGAGAGAGAGAAATGTCCTGCTCGCAAACCAAGGAACATTCCTTTCACGTGCATCCTCTTTACCAAAGGACACCTAGGAAGAATTGTGCCGCCAGAAAAGACAACTACGCATAATAAAATGGAAAACAATTGACATAAAGTATCTCTGTGAAACTCTTTGCAAGACATTTTATCCACCCAAAAAGGACCACTCGTTATCTGACATGATCTGTGTGCAACACTCCGACAAAAAGAAATAAAAAAAAAAGAACTACGTATTCCTCAATAAAACACAACAGATAGCAGGCCTAACGAATAACTGGAACATCACTTTACGGATAATTCCGGCACTTATCGAAGATTTAGTCACAACGTTTACACCCAGGACACGCTATCGTTTCCATATAATGGGTGAGACAGACCCCACGAATGGTGATCAGATTGACGTCCAATCGGTCAGAGACCCTTATGGATGGTGCAGACCCCACCCACCCTATCGCAACATGATGCCATGTCAGCAAGCAAGCACACGTACGCACGCACGCGGGCATGTACGCGCGCTCACGCACGCGCGCGCACACAGTGACCCAGCCAGTCAGAACTCGTTCTGTGGGTTCTGACGTGATGCTGTGT
>CM065709.1:32570124-32582624 GCA_017654935.2 Phymorhynchus buccinoides
TTTATTTATTTTTCCTTTCTTTGTTTTACGAAAGACCCCCCCCCCTCCCAGTACCCTACGGGGAGAGGGAGAGACCGTGGAGGGGGGGGGCGGGGTAGGTCCAGCTCCCCGCATGGAGGCACGAAGCATCCACTCACTTGCCCCGAGTCCCGGGGTTGATTTTGGCTTGCTATAGGGGAAGATGAGAGGGAGAGAAGGGGAACGGGGCGGGTCGCCCTACTTTTTCAGCTTTGTCGTTAGTAAATGGCCAAAGCTATCTGAAGTAGAAGGAAAAATCGATGGTGTATACTGGTAAATTATTCTGTATGTTAAAAAAAGTCGGTTAATTATTTCTGGCGTTGCAGCACTGCCTCCGGGCATTGCCTCCAGAATCGTTCCCACCATCTTTAACATCATTAACGTCCATTAGTGTCTGGTTCCAGAACGGAGGACTTAAACGGATGTTTATTGTTATCATGAAGCAAGAAAGAGCTCCATTTTTAGACCCATAGTTAGGTAAGTGGTGTTAACGCGGTTCGCCTCGTGTCAAGTAAACCCGAGTTCGAAACCTGGGTTCAGGGGATGTGTTCTCTCACTTTGCACTAGGCCTTAGGCTGAACGTTGGTGGAGGGTCTTTCCTGGATGAGACGATAAACCGAGGGGCTCCCCGTGGTGCCCAAATGCACTTAGCACACGTTTGTTTATAAACCCATTGGGCAACGAAAAAGTGTCATTGGTAAAAAATTACACCCCCCTCCCCCCATAAAAAATGATGCAAAAAAAAAAAATAAAAAAAATTGGGGGTGGCGCGCCTCTGGCTGCGACGCGCGCTCTCCAGGTGGGGAGCAACGAATTTCACAGAGATGCCTTGTGATATAAGAAAAGTACCTAATACCTAAATACCTAATACAACATACGTATATAAAGAAAGGTCAGTTAAAAAGCACCCCCAAAAGGGGTTGTTCTGCATGGTCTGCTAGAAGTACACCCACCCGTACCGCGGGTGCAAAAGAAACAGTCCACCTAAAGACGCCTTAGGAAATCCTCTTAAAAAATACACAATCACAATATATCAATCCAGGTCAACAACCCTCACTTTATTATCTTCCCGAAGGAGAAATATTTTGTTTACTCAGGTGCCAGTAAAATAACAAAGACATAGACATTACAGCATGCATGATAGGAGCAACCATTTTAGAACTTAAAAGTATCATCTAGTATATAAAAACTTATAAAATATGCATTTGTAAAATGTTTACGGACCTTAGATCAGTAAGCATGCCTTGTGAGCATTAATTGAACATAATTTTATAAAGGTATTACTACATTATACACGCTTATATAGATACACCATTACATGTGTTGGTATTGCTATTTACATCGTCGAGCAAGGATAAGCTTATCGCCAATAGTACCACACTTTTCTAAACACTCGATTATACTATTCATACGATTTTTAAGTCCTTCTAAAATGGATTTTAATGACTCTGGTCCCCCGCTGTATGGAGGTGGTTCCATGTGATTTTTTGTATATTTCGTCGCTCAGGCACATCTTCAATTTACCTAAGCATGTCCTTTCACACAATACCAAAAAACACCACAATTTCATCATCATATAAAAGAAAAAATAAAAGCCCCACGCACCGGCGAGCCGGGAACAGGGAATAATTACCCGAACACAATTAAGTCACGGATGCATTTGTTACCAATTTTGATAATGTTTGTTTCCGCATAAAATCACTTTATTGATTTTGTTCTTCTTTTTGCTCTCAATTGTCGAATGATGCACAAACCCTCCAAAAATTAGGGGACAGGATATGGCGGGTTGGGGCGAGTGTGGAGATAAAGATAGTATGTGGGTACCGCATGCTAAATGATTTCTAGAGAACAAAATAGTCACAGAGGAAAAATAGAGGTCTTTAGTTGAGAGTGACGATAAACCACGAGAAGGTTCCAATGGGCCCAAATAATGACATTAGCACACGTTAAACCCAAAAGTTGGGCAACGAAAATAATAGTTGTATCTATGGTCAAAAAGTCACTCCCCAACGCTCTTACCTTCCTCATCCGGCACACAAAAAAATTAGCAATGAAACATTTTTTTTTTAATACTTATGGGTGTGGCGCGCTCTCTGGTCTGCGACGCTCTCTCCAGGTGGGAAGCAACCCGATATTTCACAGAGACTGGCCTTCTGTTGAACTACTACAGTATAATACCTAGCACTTTGAAAATGAAAATGATCGGGGACCAGCCCGGCCTCCCACCTATATGTAGACCAAAGATGGGGAGATTTATATGTGTTAGAGGGGCAATAATGACACTTTTTGATTGAGTTTTGTGGGGGATTTATTTTTGGTAATCAAGAAATAAGATTGTAAGCCTATATATTTGTATATTTACTGTAATTAGGTTGGAGCGAGAAGAATCGACATAGAGGGTCGTGTTTTTTGCTGCTGAGGTTGTTCGTTTGATTCGACAATAGCGTAGGGGTTGTGGTTTGACCTTCCCCAAAAAAAACGACGGCCCTCTGGCGATATTTGGTTTTTCCGATTTGTACTCTCTGTCTGATCTGTCTGCCTATTATCGGTTCTGTCCTTTATTTGTCGTCTGTTTTCTTTTGTCTGTATCTTCTATTTGTCTTGATGTCGGTCTTGTCACTTGGTCTACTGTTTGCTCTGGCATTATATTTTGTTCTCCCTGTTTATTGCTTGTGTGTTTATTCACTCACAATATAGCCCTCTATTTGTCTGTCAGTCTCTTTGTATGCCTACTATTTTGGCACTTGCTACCTGTCATCTTTATCTGGCCTTTATTTGTGTCTGTCTGTCCTCTTTTCTGTCTGTCTGTTCTGTCTCTTTGTCTGCTATCTATTTTTGTTCTGGTCTGTCTGTTGTGGGGGCGCCCATTCCGTTTTTCATTCGTTTTTTTCTTATTTGACCTGCTATAATATTTTGGCCTGTGATTTTTTTAACCACGCGTTACTTCCGTTTGTTTTGTCTCTGTCTGTCTGGTCACGACTATCCGTTTCTATCTGTCTGAGCACAGTGTCTCTGTTTCTGTAGATTTTTCAGATCTGCCTCCTTTTTCTCCTCTTTTTTTCTGTCTATTTCCGATTATCCCTCTCTCCCTTACCTCTCTCTCTCTCCCTTTCTCTTCCCCATTCCACACTCTCTCTCTCCGCCTCTCTTTTCTCTCTCTCTCCTCTTCCCTCTCTCGCTCTCTCCTCTCTCTCCCCTCTCTTCTCTCTCTCTCTCTCTTCTCTCTCTCTCCTCCTCTCTACTTCTCCCTCTCTCCGCCCCCCCCCGCTTTCTCTTTGTTTTGCCTCGCCTCCTCTCCCCTCTCTGTCTCTCTCCCCTCCCCTCTCTCCTCTCGCTCTCTGCTCCTCTTCTCTCCTCTCTCTCCTCTCTCTCTCTCTCCTCTCCTCTCTCTCTCTCTCTCGCTTTGCTTGTCTTACTCTTGCTTTTCCGGTTGTTTTCCACTATTCTATGCCTTACAAATATATTTTGGTTTGTGGTTTTTGTTGTTTGTAGCAATGTTAATCAAAAAAATAAAAAAACAATCAATATACTTCATAATGAAAGCATTTGTATTTTTCATCAATAAAATGTCAGATGTTTCACTGTAAAATAAACAAATTAGAAAACTCTTAGTTGTTTGTTGATTTTGGTTATGTTCGTTGCTGTGCTGCGCGATTACGTTTGCACATCGCGCTTATTGTTTAGTGATGTAGTGGGACGTGTGATGTGTGTGTGTGAGCTTTAAGGTAATTGGGTCTTGATATTTTTACACTGGCAATGTCAGACGGTAGAAAGTGTATGTAGGGAAGACGGGGTAAAAAGCGCAGTGGGCGTAACGAAATCCACCCATTAATTCTCATGAAATACAAGAAATGTCAGATCCAAATATTTGCTCTGCCATATGACTGACGATATGCCTAGGACAATAACGATCGTCTACAATGCTGGCATTGGTATCTCATTATCAAATCAAAAAGATAGACTGACAACTTTGGCAGTTCACATTTTCATTGATGCACAGGAGTCTCCCAATTGGGGGGCCGGCTGGCTTCTTACCCCACGCCCATGCACGCTTTTTAACCCCGTATTCCACTCTTATGCTGATTTGTATGCGCATCTGGCCGTCTCCCGATGTGTGTTGTGTGTGTGTGTGTGTGTGTTGGTGTGTGTGCATGTGACGTCGTGAGTGTGTGTCTTGTATTGTGTGTGTGTATGTGTGTGTGGTTTATCAACTCGTTCACATATTGAAAATAGCAATGAGACATCTTAATATCAACCATGATTTATACTGTAGAAGTCCCTGTGTGGGTGCTGATCGTAATAGGGGTTTTTAGGTAAGGGACTAGTTAGAGGGGGACTTCTAAGATATCCACACGATGATAGATCGTCTCCACCTGCATCGAGGTATTCAATGGAATACAGGGACCTGCTCTGATATATTTTTGATGTTGGAGTTTGAGTGCAGGGGGCCATCAGTGCAGCATGGTGTAATGGTTGATGTTTTGTTTTTCATTGACACACACACACGTAAAAGAAAACCTAGTGGGTGCGGGGGAAGCATGTCATATTTACACTAAAACCTAAATCTAAAAACCCTTTATTTAGGTTGTACAGACTTGGGTCTCAAATTGATATAATAATAATACTCATAATAATAATTACTTAAGCATAACTATCATGTTATATTCATTGTTATTTTCAACCGAGTACGCGATAGTCGGAGAGACAGGTATTGTTTTCACTTGGTCCGTCCGTCGGTTGCTTTTATTTGTATTCTGTCTGTGTCTCAGCGATTAAACTCGATGAAACGCTTGAGATTATTTTCATACAACATGACAAAATCTTACAAAAGTGTGGTACTAGGGGTCAACAAAGCTTCAGCGCACAAGTTCGGAATTTGGGGCAAAATAGGGAGTTAGCATGTAGGGTTTGGGTTGTCATAGAACCCCTTCAGTTTAGTGTATTCAAATGGATATTTAGGGGTTTGCAAGCGTTGTGTCGCGATCTTTTTATGGGTCAGTTTACGCAAGATTTCTATTATTATTATTATTATTTTATTTATATTATTACTTATACAAATTTGATGACCACGTACTTTGTTACAAACTAAATAAAAGGTTTTGGATTTCCACTTGCCGGGAATCCCAGGAGTAAAATAAGTGTAGACAGACAAAGAGGACAGATAGGGTAGGGAAACGGGGGAAAGAGAGAGAGAGAGAGAGAGAATCGGTTGAGATGGGTAAGGAGAGAAGGGAATCGGAGATGAGTGGATTGCGAGGGAGAGACCGGAGGGAGTTTGATTCGATTCACCCGCCAAACGGATGGTTGGAAACAGAGACGCAGACCTGACCTTGTGCATGGGCGTATTTTGTGTAGTTTTTGAGTTTTGTTTTTTTTTTGTTATGATGTTTTTGTGAGTTTGAAGTAGTTAGTTTATTTTTGATTTTTTTTGATTTGAGATTGAGATTGATGTAGAATACGTGTATTATACATTGAAATTTTCTTGTTAATGATTTATATATGCTGACTAGAGGCACTGTAATTGATGCATTTTCTTTTTCAGATGGTTTCCTCAGACAAAATGTTGTATTACCCATTTTACATCACCGTCGTTGATTTTAAACACAATTGAGATGAGTATTTGATGTATGTGTATTTTTTTTTGTTTGTTTATGATTTTTTGGTTTGGAGTGGAAGTTTGCGCTTTAGTTTTGTATGCTTGGCGGGGGGCGGGGGGGAGGGGGAGCTGGGATGAGAGAGAGGAGGGGAGGTTCTTTGGGAGAGTGAGTGTAGGTGATGGAGGGAGAGGGAGGGATAGATGAGAGTTGGATGAGAAGAGGATGGGGAGGTGAGAGGCTGTAACCCCCGACGAGCCCGAGATGAGACGAGAGGAGGGGGGGACCGGGATGGGGAGAGGGTGAGGTTGGGCGAGAGGAGAGAGGTGGAGAAGGGGGGGAGGCTGGGGGGGGGAGAGCGGGGGTAGGGGATTGAGGGATGGGATGTGGAGGAGTACAAACCTGTAGAGAGGAGTTCGACGATGAGGGAGCAGAGAGAGAGTGCAGGCAGGAAGAAAAGGGGAAAGGGAGCCCTACACCTTAGAAGCTGCATTAGCGTGGCAAAGATGGGTGACTATGTTCCCCCGCAGCGAGTAAGCTTGTCATGAAAGCCACTCCGGGGCAAATTGAATCCCCGAAGGCGATTGAGCCTAGATATTAAACTGCTAGATCCATTCGGATGATTGTATTTTTTACGGCGGAGGGCTAGGGTAGCGTTCGTACCCCCGTACTCTGTGTGGTCCGCCCCTGTCTCTATTTAGTCCCTATAATTTCGTCCATCTGTGTGGTCCACGTCCTGGTATTAATAAAATGTTATGTCCTTAATTTCGTCCTGGTGTGTCCCCGTCTGTATAAATGTGTCCTAATTTCGTCCCTGTGGGAGGCCCCCGGTGCTAGTTAGTTGTCCCTTAAGTTCTTCCCTGTGTGGTCCCCGGTCTCTATAGTATGTCCCATGGATTTATTCGTCGCTGTGTGCCCCCTCCCGTCTCTATAATATGTCCCTAATTTAGTCCCTGTGTGTCCCCGTCTCTATAATTATTATGTCCCGATTTCGCCCCCTGGGTGTCCCCCGGTCTCTACATTGTCCCGTATGAATTTCGTCCCTGTGTTGTCCCCGTCTCTGTTATGTCCCTAATTTCGTGCCCCTTGTGGGGTGTGGTCCCCGTCTCTATTGATTGGTTCCCTGAGTGTTCGCCCGCCTGTGTGTCCCCCACGTTGCTCTATTATTGTCCCTAATTTCGGTCCCCTGTGTTGTCAGCCGCGCCCCTTTAGTCTCTATTATGTCCCTGATTTCCGCCCCGTCGTTGTCCCCCCCGTTCCGCGTCTCTATAAGATTGCCCTTAAGTTTCGTCCCTGTGGTACCCTCCGTCTCTATAGAATATGTCACGAATTTCGTCCCTGTGTGTTCCTCCCCCGGGTACTCTAGCATCGTCCCTAATTCGTCCCTTGTGTGTCCACCGTCTCTTTATTGGTCACCTAATTTCGGTCCCGTGTGTCCCCGTCTCTAGATTGGGCCCTTGCGGGCTGATTTCGCCCTGTGTGGGTCCCCCGCCCCACGTCATCTAATTATTGTCCCTAATTCGTCCCTGTGTGTCCCCGGTCTCTGTTATGTCCTTAATTTTCGCTTCCTGTGTTGTGTCCCCGTGTTTCTCTATTATTGTCCCTCAATTTCGTCCCTGTGTGTCCCCCCGTCTCCATATAATATGGTCCCCTAATTTCGTCCCTGTGTGTCCCCCGTCTCTATAATATGTCCTAAGTTCGTTCCCGTGGGTGTCCTACCGTACGTCTCATAACATTATGTCCCGTCTCGCGTGTGGTTGGACCTCATCTATATTGGGTTGTCTGTGTGCAACGGATCCACCTTTTGCAAGAGGGTGGGAATGCCCGGGAGGGTGGGGAAAGATGGTTTCGAGTTGTTACTGACCCGACAGAGGGATAGAGACTTCTGCCGTAACCCGTATTTGATGCCACTAAATGGATGCTTTCGCGAAGAGTGGAAAGTTGCCCTTGTCAGAAGTTACCTTTTGTGACCAGCAAGAGCAAGTTACTCTCATTTTCAAGAGGAGTCCCGTTTAATAACCCTAGTTGCAAAGGGCCTATAGGCCTATTGCCCCGTTCTCCGATTCTCTCTCTATCTGTTTATTCTAACCCGTAAACCCTTATCCCTAACCCAAAACAATAACCTTTAATGACACACTGACGCCACCACGATATTTTTAAGTCCCTTGTTAATTTTCTTTTCTAGGTAGTGTGACCCACATACTATATGCCCCACGAACTTCAATTTTGAGGCATGATTTTTAAAACGATGTTTCGTTTTCGGGTTTGCGGGATATTTGTTTGGGGAGTGAAAACCTGCGTTCAAAACAAGACTTTCTTACCTCGAGATCACGTGGATCGAATCGTATCGTACAGTCGTGCGATCTTTAGTGACGTGGTGGATGGCCCTTAAGAGCGGGGATGCATATATCTGGGGATGAAAGATTTCTGTGCCCTTGGAGGTTAAACTTTAAAGACCCACCAGATCATGTGGTCAAAATCACGGGTTGCCGTTTTTCCTCTCTAGCTGGTAAGACATCTTGTTTTTAGCTTACACATCTGTAGTGTTACGATAATTCAGGACTTACCCCATTTTCGGCATTGCCTCCATGGCTCGTTCCCCACATCTTTATATCTACTAGTGCCCATGTGCGTTCTGGTTCCAGAACCTGAGGAAGGACGTGAACAAGATTTTCGTTTTCTGTTTTTGAACCCAGTTTGGACTCCCATAAAAAATGCCCCCCCACCAAATTCAAAGAGGAAACTCATTTTATAGAGCAGACCTCAATCTGAAGTTGAGGGGAGATTTCGTATGTGGGGGTCGCAGCTATCCCAGAAAAAACAAAAACACCCAAACGACTTACTTAATCCCGTGGGCGGGCAGGGGTCTTTAAGGTTTAGAGTCTTTCAACGCGATGAGCACACCATTCACAACAAGGATTCGCGATTTTAAAGGGCCAGCCCACACGTCCACTAAAACATGTGTACCAACTGTACGATACGATTCGATCACGTTCGCTCAAGACCAAAATGTAATGTGATTCGCCGCTTTTTCGAGATCACGTGATCGATTCGTATCGTCAGTCGAAGCCGATGCTACCTGACTGTGGCTGGCCTTTAATTTAAGAGTGGTCTGTGGATGCATCTGGGGATAAAAGATTTCTGTTGCCGAAGTTGGAGTTCTCTACAATAACGGTCGCCGCGGCGAATAACGCCTTACGCCAAACGAGCGGGCCCTAAGAAACACCTAAAGCGTTTGCTAAGGTCTCATGATAAACCCTTTAAGCCTTACTCTTCATTTTTGGGGGGAGAGGAAAAGGTTTTTTGCTAATCATATAAGGGAGGATAAAATCATACCTCTCTGTCAATTTGTACAACAGTTTTCGAGTTTACCCACGTTCAGCTATTATTGTGTGCAGAAAAATTTTTGCTCTATTTATGACCATCTAACATGAGATACAAAATTAGAAGACGCACTCCGAAACACTTGACGTTTGTTTTAATATTGGCTAAAATCATATCGATATATTATTTTCACTCATAGACAAAAGAATATTTGCTGTATGCAAAAGCTTGTATGTTTTGGTCTTCCTTTTTAAAAGTTCAAAGGTCTCGTCCACGCGAGATATAAAAAAAAGCCAGGAAGTATAAAAATATTTTACCCACAGATCACTTCAAATAGTTTTGTATGACTATGTACACTCGATCACACAGCCAAACAAAAACCGTTTTTGTGGCAAACGGCCGATGCGAAAGAGGCGTTTTTCTTTGTACCGTTTTTTGCACGGATTTGCGCGCGCGCTACGTAACTTTAGCCCTTGTGCAAAACGATGACGCCCTGGAGTTAACCTTTAAAAGTCGGTTACTGTGCTGGTATTTACTGGTATTGCAAATACTTAATTACACTAACTATCAGTTTTATCTTGATTATAAAAAAAACAATTAAACAAACTTCGGGGACTTTTCCTGGTATTTAAGCAGTACCTCCAGGATCTGTTCCGCGCGCTATGTTTATATAGTGTTTTTCATAGTCCCCCAAAGCCTGTTTCCACATGCCGGAAAGACAGTTAAACTGAACTTCCTGATCATGTACTTGTGTTATATGCACCAAGGGGCCAACCCCAGTTGGGATACCCTGGGGGATCATTTCGTAAAAATATTTCACCCCCCCTTCTGGAACACGTTTTGTGATTGAAACGTCCCCTAATCTGCCACTCACTGTGACTCCGCCTATTCCCTTTGCTTACTGTCATCATTTACTATTTTTCTGACCTATCATTGGCCACATTCTCCTGCCGTTTTTTAAAAAAAAAATCTTCCCAAATAAGGTGGGATCTTCTTCTCGCTGGAGCTCCTCCGAGAATCTGGAAGGTTGTCGATAAGATACGCAGGCGGATGAGACCAGTGTGGTGAAAAAGGTGAAAACCCTTGGACACATATGTACACAAAAAAAAAAAAAAAAAAAAAATTACACCCTAAATATAGCCCATTATGGCCTTATGGGAACGCAGAAGGTGACAGAAGAAGTCCAATAAAATGTGCCGGCTCCTGGCCGGATGACGTTTAAGCGATCTTTCCATCTCTACTGTTCTTGCGCCAAGCAGGGGTGTTTTCTACAGTCAATAATTTCAACCGGGTGCGTGTGTTTCAATTGTGTAATTTTACTTCTAGGGGGTACATCCCTTTGTGATTTCTTATTTTTATTATCCATTATAACTGGTCGCCTAAAGCATAGGTAGTGGAAGGTCTGCCCCCCCTAACTTAATTCACCCAGTTTAGTACCACCAGTGATTTCCCGACAGGACCCCGGTCATAAAGACAATTTGATAAGAAGTAATGCGTGTAGTGTTATGTGTGTGTTGTTGTGAATAGTAGTACTCACTCATAAGTGGTTTAATCTCGTGGACGTGAAATACATGTAATTCCTACATTGTCACAATGTGTAATTATGTAAAGTTGTGTTTGTCACACTAAAACAGTCATATCATGATGTTTTTCGTGTACCTGGCTGAAAGTACGTTCACATTGGATGCACGGGTTTGGGATGACGTTGTGTAGTGCATTATATGTGAATTGAATCAATGTCCATAGTTTGTGACTGACAACCAAAGCATTCGCAGTCGTCATTTGGACTAGCCTCTATTCATAATATACGTGGGTGAGACTATCTACCTAACATTAAGCCACCTATTGACAAATACGAATGCCGTTATTGTGTTCTCCCACTGTTAGAGACACAATGGTCTGATTTACATATTTGTTACAACTGGCGCCACCTTCGTCTTATTGATTTCTACTGCATGAGCCAGGACATTGTCCTGTATGATTTATACTGCACAAGTACAGCACAATTGTCACTATTGATTTCTTAATTTCTGCAAGAGATCAGGACATTGTCTCTATTTATTTCTCTTGTCTCGGGACAGTTTTGTCCTATCACTTTTCCATCCTCTGTGTATAATTATGTTACGGAGAACAGCCCAATCCGTGAAATTGTACCCATTTCATGAAATATGGACAAATGGTTCATGGCACCAGTTTATTCGAGAACAATAAGCTAATTTATAACTTGCAATATATCTACAGAGACAAGCAATGTGAATGAAAATTTGTTTATCGTTCATTAGACCACAACATAGACTCACATAACTTGAGATCAATGGCCCCGACAAAAAAATGTGAGAAAGCATACCATACTGTAGAATGATTTGACTATACATTTTACACAATAAGACTTAATTAGATATAGCACAGTATTGATTCAACATGTGAGCTCAGAAAAGCATGCCCACATCAATTAGCATCTGGTCAGTAGCTGGGGGGGGAGGTGGGGGGGCAGGATGAGGGGTGTGCAATACAATGTAGAAAAGTGTGATACCTTTGAATCAATCTTAATCCAATACCTGTGTGGATGGGGATTCAAAAATGAGATATACAAAAATGTTCCATTTCATAAATTGGGCAAAAGCACTTTGCCCATTTCATGAAATAGACTCAATTTCATGGATTGGGCGTAACATAATATATAGTATATATCACTACAGTGTAGTCCTAAGTATGCAAACGGCTATATTATTCTCTCTCCCTATCAGCTCATTTCCATTTTCAATCCTCTTTCCCCTCTGCAGCAAACAGGATTATGACACTGATCCGCGTAGAGGCTGAATAATAAATTGTATAATAACAGCTTTCTATTTATAGCCTAACGGAGAACAATACAATTGAATCCATCAATTGGTGACAAGATTATCAGCGGGTGGGAAGAAGGCTCGTCTCTGTTACAAGATTTTATAACATTTCGCTTTCACAATTGTGCACAAACGCCGTGCATGCACTCATATATTAACTGATACTGTGCGGGCGCGCGCGACGTGGTGTGTGTGTGTGTGTGTGTGTGTGGTGCGTGTGTGTGCGTGTGCGTGTGCGTGCGTGTGTGTGCGTGTGTGTGCGTGTGTGTGTTTTAATATTTCTTTCCTACATATTTTAGGTAGCTGTTTTTTTGCGTCTCTATGGTTCGAGTTCTTTGTTCCATTGTTGTTTGTGTGTGTGTGTGTGGTGTGTGTGTGTGTGTGTGTGTGTGTGTGTGTGTGTGCGCGTGCGCGTGTGCGCGGGGGGCTCTTCACAATTGTGCACGTCATTGAGTACATGCACTCATATATTAACTGATATTGTTGGGTGCTTTTTCTTATATAATTATTTTGTTCCCTACACATTTTGGTGTCTGGTTTTTTACTTCTATATTGTTCAGTTGTTTTTTCATTTATATTGTTTTTGTTTGTTTTGTTTGTTTGTTGTTTTTTTTGTGTTGTGTGTGTGTGTGCGTGTGCGTGTGTGTGTGTGTGTGTGTGTGTACGTGTGTTTGTGTGTGATGTGTGCGTGCGTGTGCGTGTGCGTGCGTGCTTGTGCGTG
>CM065709.1:32587624-32590124 GCA_017654935.2 Phymorhynchus buccinoides
ATGGAAATGGAATGAATGATGGTGATGGGGATGATGGTGATGGTTATGATGGTGATGATGATGGTGATGTTTATGGATGGTGATGATGATGGGGATTGAATGATGATGGATGAAATGGTTGTGAACGGTGTTTGTGGTGATGGTGATGATGGAAATGAGTGTGATGATGATGGTGATGGTGATGAAATGTTGGTGGGGAAATTGGTGAATGGTGGAATGGTGGTGAATGGGTGATGGGTGATGGTTTGAAATGAATGAATGGAATGTGACCGGTGAAATGAAAATGGGAATGATGAAGGAATGGGTGCATGGTGGACATTTGGTTTACTGGTGATGATGAATGGATGAATTGAATTGGTGGGGGGGAATGGTGAATGGTGATGGTTGATTGAATGAATTGAATTGAAAATGGAGGATGGTGGTGACCGGTGAGGATGATGAAAAATGATTGGGGGTGGATGGTGATGATGAATGATGGATTGATGATGGGTGGATCCCCGATGGTTGTGGTGGATTGGTGATTGATGCGTTGAATGATGATGTTGAACGGTGATGAAATGATGATTGACTGGTGATGGTGGTGGTGGTGATGGTGAATGGTGATGAAAATGGATGATGATGAATGATTCTGATGGTGATGGGAACGGTTGATGATGATGATGATGATGAAAATGACCGACGATGGTGATGATGACGGGTAATGTGGTGATGAAAGGATGATGGTGATAAAATTGCGTGCACCGGAGGAATTTGTGTTGAATTTAGGTGGAAATGATGGTAATGTATGAAATTATGGTTGGACGGTTGGGGGAAATGAAAAAATGATATTGATGATGATGATGTTGATGATGTTTTTGATGATGATTTGAGTGATGGTGATGATAAGGATGGTGATGATGATGACGTGGATGATGATGTATGGTGATGATGATGATGATGACGTGGATGACTGATGACGACGATGCATGAAGCTTTGGTGGGGAAGATGATGGTGCTAAGTGATGTTTGTGAAGGAGGATTTGGGATGGATTTGGGTTGATTGGTGATCGAATGAATTTTGGGTGATGAAATGATGAAAAATGATGTTGATGGGTGATGATGGAATGAAAAAATGAAAATGATGATGATGAAATCGATGATGGTGAATGGTGATGATGATGATGATGATGATTGATGATTGATGAAAAATGGTTGATGAAATGATGATGGATGGTGGGATGAAAATGATATTTTGATGGTGGGAAATATGATTTTGATGGTGGGGGATGAGTGGGATTGGTGAATGCTGGTTGACGTATTTGAAAATGGATGGAACGATTGAAATGTATGAGGGTGATGATGGGGTTGGTATGCTGATGGGTGGGAATGGATGATGGGTGATGATGAGATGGTGATGGTTGGGGGATGAATGGAGATGGTGGTGATGATGGTTGACGAATGATGATGGTGATTTGATGATGGATGATGATGTTGATGGTGATGATGATGATGAATGATGAATGATGATGGTGTTGAGTGATCCTATGATCTATGATGGTCGATGGAATGATGATGGTGATGATATGGTGATGGTGAATGATGTTATCTGATGGAAGATGATGTTGATGATGATGATGAATGAATGGTGATGATGAAGTTGATGGTGATGATGGGATGGTGATGATGAATGATGTGGTGATTGATTGATGATGATGATCCTCTTGATGATGGGATGATGATGATGATGATGATGATGATGATGATGATGATGAAGATGATGATGGTGATGATGCTGATGATCGATGATGATGCTGAGGGTGATGAGGATGGGTGATGATTTTGGTGATGATGATGATGATGATGATGATGAATTGGCACCACTGACTGGTGGATGATGATTAAAATAATGGTGATGATGATGATACATCAATGATGAGCAATGATGATGATGATGAGATGAGAGGGTGATGATGAATGATGATGATGAAATGGTAGATGATGATGGTGGTGATGATGATGATGATGATGATGATGATCTGATGATGATGATGGTGATGGATGATGATGGATGATGATGGATGACGAGGATGGTGATGAATGATGATGATGAATGGATGTAATGATGGATGATGATGATGATGGTGGTGATGATGGTGATGATGATGATTGGTGACTGACGATGATGATGATGGTTGATCTATGTTGGGTGATTCACTTGATACAGGATGAAAATGGTGACTTTTCTGTATGATGGCATACTGATGATTGACATTTCAGATGATAACAATGGCAGCCACAGTGCAATCATGCCTAATCGTGTCCTTCATTTTATTTTCACATTTATACACCATGTTATGATACTGATCAGCAATGTAGTTGTATTTATATTTCATCTTGACGTTCAATGAGCCACAGTGATCATCAGTGACATCTTGTCCTTTAGTATGTCGGCTACTTGATCCAGTATGTCAACAATACCTTAATATATCGCACCATTGTATTTATAATTTCAGATGATGAT
>CM065709.1:32597313-32599813 GCA_017654935.2 Phymorhynchus buccinoides
CCACCCCCCCCCCCCCCCCCACCCCCCCACCCCCCCCCCACCCCCCCCCACGTCACATTCTCTTATGCTGGAAGATTTCTTAAATGAATGAAAAGTTGTGTTTGCGTACTATCGACCCGGGTAGGCAATATGGGACGATTTCGTAACAGCTATAAGAGGGAAAACACGTGAAAAAACCATGATTGGACACGCGACGTGGTTGGGTCTTTATTAAATTGCGGTCGTCAGACTAAAAAGCACCAACACCCCCCCAGCCCATTTAAAAGAGTTATTTGAACTTAGGCAGAAAACGTTTATGTTGCTTTTTAGGACCTCTTTTGGCGTTTCACGCGGCGCGACTGTATCTAGAGAAACTAGTACCTGGTCTCGCTTACTCTCGACCCTTTTACCGTCCTTTTTTTTTTGTGTTGTCACGCAACATCTGAAACAGACGATGTCAATTCACTCTGTAAGTATTTCTAGTGGGCTCAGAAAGCTAGAATCTTACGTCTGTTTCAAAGTCGGAAAGGAGATGGATGTGGGTTTTTTGTCAAGAACATCTGAAACAGGACGATTGTAACTTTAAGTATTCTAGTGGCGCAAGAAAGCTAGAATCTTACGTGTTTCAAAGTGAAAAGGAGATGGATGTGGGTTTTTTGTCAAGGCAACATTGAAACAGACGATGTAACTTGTAAGTCTTCTAGTGGGCCTCAGAAGCTAATAATTGTCGTGTTTCAAATCGGAAAACGGAGATGAGTTTGTTTTTTTGGTCAAGCAAACATCTGAAACAGACGATTGGAACTTGTAAGTATTCTAGTGTGCTCAGAAAGCCTAGAATTCTTACGTGTTCAAAGTCGACAGGAGCATGGGTTGGCTGTCACAGGCTCTAAAGATTCTAGAGAAAAGCGCTTGGCAATAACAAGAAATAGCGGACCTGCCCCCCCGTTCTCCCATAGAATTGTTTTTCGCTGGTTTTGCTAATGCCGGTGCAGCCCCGGTTGTAGCCCCGCCAACATGACTAATCTAGGTTCCATCGCCAGCCAAACGTCCAGATCGCAACAAATGGTGGCTAGTCGAGCGTGAACGAGTCGTCAGCCTGTTAGCAACACACGCTCTCCGATCTCTCTGTCTGTCTCGTCTTTCCCTCTTCTGTGTCTCCGTGTGTGTTTTTCTGTACCTCCTTTCTCTCTGGTATGCCTTTTCTGCTATCTGTCTTTCTTTCGCTGTGTGGTGTGTGTGCCTAATCTCCTCTCTCTTTCATCTCTCTTTCTCTCCTGTCTCCATTGTGTGTGTACTGTCTCTGTGTCTCTCTGTAGATCGTTTTTCTCTCTCTGTCTTATCTGTCTGTTCTGTCTGTCTGCCTCTCTCTTCTTCTCTCTCTACTCTCTCTCTCTTCTTCTCTCTCTCTTCTCTCTCTCTCTCTCTCTCTATCCATCCCATCTAAAGCCCCGTCACCACACGATCAAGCAGTAGGGTTCCAGTCATAACGACCATCCCTATTAACAGCTCCCCACAGCCATGTTTGACGAACATCCATCTGGTCTCTCTCATATCTCTGTGCTGCCAGCATCGCCATGAGAGCACGAGCCGGTAATGGGCTATGGTCAACGTAGGACGATGATTTGAACGCCGGGGGAGGGGGAGGGGGGGGGGGGGGGGGGGGGGGGGGGGGCGGGGGGGGGGGTGGGGGTGGGGGGGGAGAGAGAGAGAGAGAGAGATTTGGGGGGGGGGGGGGGGGGGGGGGGGGGGCGGGGGGGGCGGGGAAGGGGGGGGGGGGGGGGGGGGGGGTGGGGGGGGGGGGGGGTGGGGAGGGGGCAGATCACACCAGTAGGGGCTTAGCGCGCGATATTCTTGGTTGGGCGTAGTGAGAGATAGAGAGACAGAGAGAGGTGAGGACTCCTCCTCATCTCAGTGGAGATCTTTACAATAGTGGGCCCCCCCCCCCCATACCAGGTGATTTGTCGGATTGTAATTTTTGTATAGCCGAGCGTAGGCATGCACTTTAATATCAGCATATAGGAATATAACGTGAACGTTTAATACCTAAGTGAAATTAAAGAATTCCAACCAATGTCTCTTTTGTTTTTAAGGGTCTCCCAGCTATTTGTTTTTTTGTCTGATCTCCTCCGTGCCGGTGTCCGTCCGCGTGGCCTCCTTTTCTGGCTATTCGTCCGTTTTCCTCAAACAACTATTCAGTCTATAATCATCAAATTTAGTATACTAGTTTGCCAAGATGCACGCTATCCCCTGATGTATTTAGTTTTACAGTTGTGTAGGTCAAGGTCGCGACAGTTACGGGGTTCAAACCCCGAACACACATACTCGCTAATATCTCTCAAAGTTGTGCATGTATTTTAATGCAGTTTTTTTCAAAACATTTCTTGATGAAAAATTGAATGGTCTATAACACAGTTGTCATGAATATGTTCTGTGCGCGCTTGTGCGCATGATCGAGCGCCCTCAAATCACGGGTCCGAACCCCAAGGCTATAATATAAAAATATCTATTCAGTTACGTGCAA
>CM065709.1:32604813-32609813 GCA_017654935.2 Phymorhynchus buccinoides
ACTCTTGTCGCTTCGCCTCTTGTCGCTCGAACTTCCTTATTTGGAAAGCAAGGAAAGATTACTCTAGCGTCAAACCTCCTCTTAGAAACAACAGTATTTTTTTTCTTCAATCATGAGTTATGGTCCTTCCGTCCGTTGTGATTGGCTAGTTTCACGATCTCTGCGATCTTGAGCATCAAAATTAGAGCCGCATCTATTCTCGAGCAACACAAAATCGCGCAGCTACGCATCAAAAATCCTGCTGCGCCGCGAATCTCTCACACACAAGCGGCGCATCAAACTGCGCCTTGCAGCAAAAAATCGCCGCGATCTCGAGATCTTGACGCTAGTGTGCGAAGCCCTTAACAAGTTATAGGTGGTAATCATTTCGTTTGAAAACATTTTCCGCGTAATTCCCCCAACGCACAAAAGCCAGCCAATCTCACTCACAAACGTTCGCTCACAATGAGAGACTTAGTGCGATTTTTCTCACGCCAGAGGGCATGACGCTCGTGTGGGACTAATCCTCTCTATATTATTAGTTGGGGATAAAGAAAGAGAGAGAGACAGTGAGTGGTCCTACCATCACTCTCTCTCTCACTACGCCCAAGTAAGAAAATCGCGTGATAAGCCCCTAGTGCATTGACTGCCCTCTGGCGTGACAAATATCGCCATAGGTTGACCATTGCTGTAAAATGTCAGAACACCGATCACAGAACGTTCACACAAACACTCATGCACACGCCTTTAAATACACATTACATAATATTTATTCAATATAAATGTTCAAAAGTCATTTCAAACTTTGAAAAGCATATCCGTGAACAAACCTTTCAATTTGTGAATGAAGTGCACTTACACACACAGCATCATTTTATAATCCATCAACGAGGTTTGGAAACACATTCACAAACAACCGGCTATGTTCTCTCCACTTAAGCTTTACATTAGTCAACAATGTTTATTTTTCAAACTTCAAATGAAAATGAAATACCTTTCAGGCCTCTAGTTTCAATCAAACATCCATCCAGCTCTCCTCTCCCTAAACCATTTGCTCTACTCATTTATTGGCAAAGATGGGAGTTTTACTACCACCCACACAATTCTCTCATTGAAAGTTTGCATTCACCCTTCTAGCGCCATAGATTTGCTTACCTACTTGTTTCACCGTTGATCTCAACTGACAAGTGGAGTACCTATTTTTGTATAAATTAAAGAATAAGAACAACACACGAAACACACACACACAACACACACACAACACACACACACACACACATATATATATATATATATATATATATATATATATATATATATATATATAGATTATATATATATATATATAATAAAAAAATAAAAAAAAAAGTTTTTTTCAAGCAAACTATATATATAAGAGGAAAGTTTTAATGGTGTGGTTGTTTTTTCTTCTTCAATTCTTGTACGTTTATATATATATATATATATATATATATATATATATATATATATATATATATATATACGCACGCGCGCAGCGCTTACGCATACACAAACCATCACATAAACATAAACACACGTTGTGTGCATAACAATTAAACTGCATAATAGACAATCCCTTCACATAAACGACGCCGCCAGCTGGTTCAACAACAGTTCAAAGGAGAAAAGCTCTTTGTTAATCACCTTAGGCGTTTTCAAGTGAGTGCGTTTATGACGCTCTCTCGCTCTCTCTCTCTCTCTCTTTTTCTCTCTCTCTTCAAATCTATATCCTTGGAAAAAAGTTTGTTTTCAATTTTCTCTCTCTCTCTCTCTCTCTCTCTCTCTCTCTCTCTCTCTCTCTCTCTCTCTCATATCTGTCTCTCTCTATCCCTTCCTCCCTGTCTCTCTTTGTCTGTCACTGTCTCTCCACCTCCGTCTCTGCCTCTTTCTCTCTTATCATCTGTCTCTCCGTCTCTCTCTCTCTCTCTCTCTCTCTCTCTCTCTCTCTCTCTCTCACACACACACACACACACACACACTCTCTGTCTCTCTGTCTCTCTCTCTCTCTCTTGGACAGATTGGAAGACTAGGCGTTGCCTAAAATCTTTATCCTTGAAAAATAAAGTTAAAGTTTTTAAGTTTTCAAGTTTTCTCTCTCTCTCTCTCTCTTCCCAAATGTTCTTAAGAACAGGGGTATCAGGGGAAGAATGTTTAACCCTTTCGCCGCCAGTCATTTTTCAGCCACAAAATACCATTAAACTTAACTGGGTAGAGAAAAACAAATCTGCAATATTGGGAATTCCTCTGTGACATGTATAACATTAGGCCTATCCTTACTTCCCAAAAATTAAGAAAATAGGGTCTTCAGATAACAGGACCTGATTTGATGCCTTTTAGTGACATGGGTGTTAAACATTTGTGGTGCATAAATGCGACATTGGCGGTGAAAGGGTTAATGCTATTATTAGTATTTATAATGTTGTCAAGGCAAAGGTAAGAGCAGGCGGTGAGTTAAGTGATGTTTTTATGTGCCCCCTTGGACTTAAACAAGGTGGAATATGCAGTCCTGTACTGTTCTCTCTCTTTATTAATGAGCTGGCTTGTGAAATCATTAATAAGGGAAAACATGGTCTTCAACTTATTCCTGATTTATTAGAAATATTAATCCTTATGTTTGCTGATGACATAATCTTAATATCAGACTCTGTTATTGGGTTACAAAATCAGTTGCATGTTTTGTATGAGAAAAGAAAAGAAAAGAAAGGAGTAATTAATATTTTCAAATTTGTTAAAATCGATTGGTGAAAGATCTCCAAAGATATTTTTCAAAATTTTCGATGCACAAATACAACCTATGTTAAGTTATGGTGCTGAAATATGGGGTATTATAGCTAATCACGACATAATAGAGAAAGTCCACCTGTTTTCACTGAAGCGATTTTTAAATGTGAGCATTAGGACGCCCAATGCAATTATATACGGTGAGTTGGGTAGATTTCCTTTGTACATAAATTTGTATTTAAGATCAATAAAATATTGGCTAAGCATTAACAGACTGCCAGATCATAGGCTACCCCTGAAAGCTTACAGAATGCTACTTTTCCTTCATCACCAAAATCGAAATACATGGGCCACATCTATTTGCTTTATATTACATAAATATGGGTTTCAGGAAGTGTGGGAGAATCAAGGAGTCGGAAATCAAAAGTTTTCTTGCTCTTTTCCGTTCAAGACTGATTACCAGCTAGAATTAGTCTGATACGGTTTTGACTCGGTGTGTCGCAACTCAAAATTCACAGATGAAGGTTCAGATGTAATGTAGCAGAGAACGATCTAGCATGCCCATTCTGTGGAACCCAAATAGAAACAGGTTCATTTTGTATTCAAGTGTCCCATGTATAAAAATCTAAGGCAACAATATATACCCGGAAAATAATACAACAACCCATCCTTGTTTAGACTGACTGTGCTATTAGCATGCGAAAACAAATCTATGGTTTTGCATTTAGCTGTGTTTTTAGACAAAGCATTTTAGGTTCGTTATTTATATACGCTTGTGTGAAATTATGTGCGTGTCCGTGTGCAAGCTTTGTAGAGTAACCGTATAATGTTTTGTATTTATATTTATGCATGTGCATGCGTCGAGAAATCCATAATAATGGTCCTTGTATTTTGTACGCTTTAAAATGAAGATTTATGTGCTCTGTTCAGTAAACAATTCTGTCCATACCTAAGGACTGTAGATATGACAACTGAAATGTTACTTTATGCCCAAGTATTTTTTTCTCTTTTACAATATGTGCGACAATTTTGGACCGACAGACCAGACCGACAGACAGACAGACCGACAAAGTGAGTTATTGGTTTGTGGCTTGAGCCACAAACAAAAACGTTCAGTGTTCAGTGTTCTCTCTCTTCCCATCTGTCTCTGTCTCTCTCTCTCCCTCCCTCCCTGTTTCTCTTCAGTGTCTTTCCCTCTTTCCCTCTTTCTCTCCACCTCCGTCTCCATGCCTTTCTCCCTATCTTTCTCTCTCCCTGCTTCTAGGTCTCTCTCTCTCTCTCTCTCTCTCTCTCTCTGTCAAATGAATGAATAAGGGGAAGTAACTCTCTGTTAATTAACTACCTCTACCCAAAGTGTATGTTTGCATGGACGAGAGAGAGAGAGTGTGAGTGTGTGTGTGTGTGTGTGTGTGTGTGTGTGTGTGTGTGCGTGTGTGTGTGTGCGTGCGTGCGTGCGTGCGTGCGTGTGCGTGCGTGTGCGTGCGTGTGTGCGCGTGCGTGCGTGATTTTTATGTTGTGCATATGCGTGTGTGTAGGGGTGGGGTGGGGGTTGGGGGGGTGGGGATTAGAGCGTGGGCGATATAACAAGTTTAACAAATTGATTGTGGTAAGTGCCAATGAGAGGGTTATTGTGTTTGATTGAGATCCTACGTAATTGCACAAATGTGTTATGGATTAAGATAGGGTGATTAAGGTGAGTGAAAGAGAGTTGGTGAGAGAGAGAGAGAGAGAGAGAGAGGAGAGAGAGAGAGAGAGAGAGAGAGAGAGAGAGAGACAGAGAGAGAGAGAGAGAGAACTCAGAACTCAGAACTATTTTAATGTACATCGGCCATGGGCCACAATACATTGTTATGGGAGGAGGGGATAGGGTTAGTATATTAATACTATAATAATTATATTAAACGTCATTCAAATATCCACAGAAATTAAACTAATCAAAAGGAATACAGTACACAAAATCAAATAATGACATTTAACTTCTTACATATTTCATGTTAAGTACATCATTAAGTTAGCTCATTTAATTATGGTCTATGTATAAACAAACTAGTTAATATGCCTACTATGTATTTCAATTCAGAATAACATACATATTTACAAAAGCAAAGCCTTTTTTCGTCTGTTAATTGCGTGAAACACAAACCGAGATACGTTGAATCTGTGACATATACTAGTGGCTGTAAGAATAAAGTGACTGGGGAGAGTAGCTGACTGTTTCAGGAATTTACTTCTCAAATCACTGTAGAAAGAACAGTTAAACAAAAAGTGCTCTTCGTCTT
>CM065709.1:32627313-32629213 GCA_017654935.2 Phymorhynchus buccinoides
ATCAGCAGTAGAGGCCAGAACTCCAGAGTTTCGCAGCCGGAGTCTGGAAGACACCTGAATGGACACCCGCCTGCTGCACCTGTAATGCCTGATGGCCCCCGTCAGGTCATAGCTTGGCAACCCCCCCAAACTCTTCTTTTTTTTTTTTTTTTCTGCTTTTGCTTGTTGCTGGAAGTGGGGGCCTGTTCCTTCCCGGCTGAACTAGGGGTGGTTAATGGTCTTAATCCAGTGCAAGCACTTAAACTTTTATCTTTTTATCTGTCCTCTCTTCTGTCTAAGGCCTAATTTTTCAGTTTCTTCTCAGGCTTTGAGACTCCTTTTTCTCCGGCATAAGTGGTAGAACATCGGTTCTGTGGCTAATTAAATCAAGAGCTGCTCTTGTGGCCACGCATAGCGAGAAGAAGAAGAAGAAGAAAGAAGAAGAAGAAGAAGAAGAAGAAGAAGACGAAGAAGAGAAGAAGAAGAGAGAGTAAGAGATATAGAGAGAGAGAGGAGAGAGAGTATAGAGAGAGAGATAGATAGATAGACAGAGAGAGAAGAGAGAGAGGGGGGGGTGGAGAGAGAGAGAGAGAGAGAGGGGAGAGAGAGAGAGAGAGAGAGAACTCAAACTCAAACTCAAAAATGCTTTAATGTGCCAAGACCTCCGGCCTATAACATTGAAGGGTGCGCATATACACACATAATGTAATAAATGAAACAGTACAAAGTGAATGATTTTTTCACTTAGCACTAGCATGTTATCCCAATAAATTGAAGAAAGAGAGAGAGAGAGAGAGAGAGAGAGAGAGAGAGAGAGCGAGAGAGAAGAGAGAGAAGAGAGAGTGAGAGAGAGAGAGAGAGAGATAGAGACAGCGACACAGAGAGATTAGTTCACCCAAGTGCTTCGCGCGATCGATTTCATTAATTCTTAAAGTTTGTCCTCTGAAATCATGATATCCCGTTGTCAGGCCGTATGGGCGCACGCTTCTTTCAGACTATCATCAATATTGTCAGCAATTCGCTGGCTCTAATTGCTTTTTGTTTGAACAAAACGAAGGACAAGCGGCCATATTTGATTGAAACGAGACAGGGGTCTCGGTCTAATAAGGGAGAGAAACACGAGAAGACACAAAATCGACAGATGTTTTTTCCTAAAGGGAAAACTATCCGTTTTGACAACAGGGTTGGGTGGATGGGTGGGGGTGGGGGGGGGGCAGCGGAGATGAAGTTCTGAAGGGATTCGATTTTTTGCGTATTGAATTGCCTCCCTTGGCGCTTGTCCACAATGCATTGCGTTCGTTACCATTTTTTTTTAGATGAATTATATTATTACTCCCAGCTGTGTAAGAACAAGAAGTGCACTGAATGGAAACGAGGGGTTGTGGGCGTTTCTTGTCTGTCTGTAATGCTCTGTCTGTCTGTCTCAGACCTTGTTTACCCCCTACACAAATCTGAGTAGTCTGGATAGGCTGAAATGAGTAGTTTTTGTGCACAATGTGTATCGTATTCACTTAACCCTTTTCGCCGCCAGCCATTTTTTTGGCCCATAATTTTCCATTAAACTTACATGGTACAGAAAGAATGTTGCTTTCAATATTGGGGATCCCCTGTTGACCTCTTACAGTAGGTCTATCATTATCTCCCAATTAAGAACACGATCATTGGATAACAGACCCTGATTATAAGGCCGCTTAGTGACATGGCTGTTAAATCATTGTGGTGTCAAAAAAATTGGGCCCCGACAATCCGTGTGAAAGGGTTAAACCATCAAACAATGTCCTGAAAAATGAGTAGCAATCAGAATTGTTAAAGAGCATTATTTATCATGTGGAAGAGTAGCAGAGGTCCAAACTGAGTATGAATACTACTCGAAAAAGTAGAGTAAACAGGCATGCTGTCTGTCTGTCCTCTCTCTCTTCCT
>CM065709.1:32629713-32632213 GCA_017654935.2 Phymorhynchus buccinoides
GCGCATGTGTGTGCTATTTCGATTTATAGTTTTGGTTTTAAAACTTTTCATGCTCGGCTGCTTTAGGGTTGGGGTGGGGGGAGAAGGCGACAAGGCTTTTACTGTTTTACGCATTTCAGTGGTTGGTGTTAAAGGTGGACTCGGACGGATGAGTTTTTGCCAGAAACACGTCGAGATCACCAGAAAGACAGCCTTTTCAAGGATCGGAACACTCACTTTGCTCTGGTTTCTTAGAAATTAAACCGTCAAAACGGCGATTCCTCCTTGGCGGAGATGCCGGAGAGAGTAGCCATTTTGGATGGGGTGGGTGGAGGTCACTCATTGTGGTTGAAGCGTTTTATTTTTTTGTAGTGCAGTAAAAAAAAAAAGGGACCTATTTCCTTTGTTGTGAGCGAAACTCCTTTAGATAAACTGCATAAAAAATTAAAAAACATTTTTAAAAAGGCTTGTATTGCGAAAAGTTCGTGCAAACGATTTGGTCTAAACGCAGGCGACCATTCAAAAAGAGACGGCAAACGCCTTCTCTTTGGGTGAAAGAATTTGACTTCCAAGGAGGAATCGCCTTTTTGACGGCTTGATTTCTGGGAAACCAGAGCAAAGTGAGTGTTGCGATCTCTGTAAAGGGTGTTTTCCTGCTGATCTGGACGTGTTTCTTGCAAAACCGCATCCGTCAGGGTGCCCCTTTAATAATCAAAACGGCTTAGGCCTATTCCATCATGTTATAGCATGGCATAGTATTTAATAGGGGCTTACTATTATATCATGTCGAATAATCATATCAATGATCACATCGTATGGTAGGGCCCAAACATACCATATGAGATCGAGGTTAATAGGTTTTACTAAGCTTTTACCATTTCTTCTCCTTTATGAATACACAGTGGCTACGGGTACGGCGTTGCTGCAACACATGTTCAGGGATAGCAACTCTTCCTAGTCGAATGTTTCGTCAACAAAAGTATTTTCTTATTTCGTATATTTAACGCATCTTGGTAAGGAATAGGGTTAGAGATTAGGAATTAGGAACATGTCAGAGTTAATATTAGTAGGTGGGTTTTTTTAAAGACATTTGCGCACAATTTATGCTAGTCGAATTTTTTGTCAACAAAAGCATTTTCTTATTTCGTATATTTAACGCATCTTGGTAAGGAATAGGGTTAGAGATAGGGTTAGGAACATGTCAGAGTTAATATTAGTAGTTGTTTTTAATAAAGACATTTGCGCACAATTTATGCGTCCCGTTGATTGAGCGCCGTACCTGTAGTCTGGAGAACGTGAGATACGGGCCCGTATCCCGAGCCTCTGCTTTTTTTTATAATAAACCTGCATCAGTAGCCCGCTAGGCTATTTTTAATTTATTCCTTTTTTCTGATGGATGAGGTTTTTTTGCAAGAAACACGTCGAGATCACCAGGAAAACACTCTTTACAGAGATCGCAACACTCACTTTGCTCTGGTTTCCTAGAAATCAAATCGGTGATTCCTCCTTGGCGGAGGTGCTGGAAGTCAAATTCTTTCAGTGATGGCCGCCTGAGTTTAGACCAAAATCGTTTGCACGAAATTTACACAATATAAGCCTTTATTATTTTTAATTTTATGCAGTTTACCAAAATGAGTTTTGCTCACAACAAAGGAAATAACTCTTCTTTTTTTTTACTGCACTACAAATACAAAAAAAGCTTCCCCTTCGGATTATGGCCGTTCGGATGATGGCATACCGATCAAGGTCAAGGTCAAGGTCAGGGATATCGTAGGCCTTGAAAGTGGTAGGGGTCTAAAAAATGAGGTTTAAGGCATATTTTCCACATTTGTGCTGGCAGAAGCGCTTCAGTTTGTGTGTGGTACTGTATACCCTAGAGAAGAACACATCCAAACATAAATTATTGCCATGTTGACCTTGACCTTGAAGTGTGACCTTAAAAACCGAAATTTCATTCTTTGCGCTATATATTTCTTGTCCAAGCTGTATCTCGTGAACTAGAAGACAGAATCCTTTCAAATTGTGTGTGAGGATGTGAGACTAACAGTGTAACACATTCGTACATAAATTATCCCTCGAAAAAATGTCGCCGAGCGGCAGATGTTTCCGTTTTTCTTCTCCCTCCTATATCTCGTGAAATACTGCATAGAATCACTCCAAATTTTGTGTGGGGGTGTAAAACTAAGAGTAGAAGACATTACAGTGCACATTATACCACGTGGGATTTCAATGTCGCCGAGCGGCAGACATGGCTCCGAGTTAAGGGTGTACACCCTATTGATTAAGGGTGTACACCCTATTGATTACGGGTGTACACCCTATTGATTAATGGTGTACGCCCTATTGATTAAGGGTGTACACCCTATTGATTACGGGTGTACACCTATTGATTAAGGGTGTACGCCCTATTGATTAAGGGTGTACACCCTATTGATTACGGGTGTACACCTATTGATTAAGGGTGTACACCCTATTGATTAAGGGTGTACGTCCTATTGATTACGGGTGTACACCCTATTGA
>CM065709.1:32647213-32662213 GCA_017654935.2 Phymorhynchus buccinoides
CTTGTAACAGAGACGAGCCTTCTTCCCACCCGCTGATAATCTTGTCACCAATTGATGGATTCAATTGTATTGTTCTCCGTTAGGCTATAAATAGAAAGCTGTTATTATACAATTTATTATTCAGCCTCTACGCGGATCAGTGTCATAATCCTGTTTGCTGCAGAGGGGAAAGAGGATTGAAAATGGAAATGAGCTGATAGGGAGAGAGAATAATATAGCCGTTTGCATACTTAGGACTACACTGTAGTGATATATACTATATATTATGTTACGCCCAATCCGTGAAATTGTCTATTTCATGAAATGGGCAAAATGCTTTGCCCAATTTATGAAATGGACAATGTATATCACATTTTTGAATCCCCATCCACACAGGTATTGATTAAGATTGATTCAATGGTATCACACTTTTCTACATTGTATTTGCACCCCCATCCTGCCCCCCCCCCCCCCCCCCCCAACTCGACCAGATGCTAAGCTGGGGCATGCCTGAGCCACATGTTGAATCAAACGCTTTATCAAATTAAGTCTGAATAAAATAACTTTAACTCATCTACAGATGAGATTTCTCATTCGCTTGATCCAATTCTTGATCTATGTGTGCTAATGAACGAAAACTATTTTTCATTCATAATGCTGTTCTCAATTGCAAGCTATAAATTGTCTATTTCTCGAACTGGGCGAACCATTTTGCCCATTTCATGAAATGGGCAATTTCACGGATTGGGCGTAACATATATACACAGAGGATAGAACAATGATAGGACAAACTGTCCTGAGACGAGAGAAATCAATAGGACAATGTCCTGACTCTTGTAGAAATCAACAGGACAATGTCCTGACTTGCAGAAATCAACAGGACAATGTCCTGGCTCATGCAGAAATCAATAAGACGAAGCGCGCCAGTGTAACAAAATGTAATCAGACATTTGTCCTGACAGGGGAGAAACACAAAACGGCATTTTCGATTTCAATAGGTCAATGTTGTAGAAGTCTAAGCTATTAGGAATAGAGCCATTCAAATGACGACGCGAATGCTTTGGTGTCCAGTCAAACTCTGATTTTATTCACTTCACATTATGCATACAAAACGTCTCCCAAACTTGGGTGAACATACTTCAGCCAGGTACACGAAAACCATGAATCTTTAGTGACAAACACAACTCACATAATTACACATTCAGACAATAGGAAACGATCACGTTACGAGATTAAACCACTTAGAGTGAGAACACTATTCACAAACACACACACACACACACGCACTTCTTCTACAAATGTCCTATGACCGGGGCCTCGGGACATCACTGGTACTAACTGGTAATTACGTAGGCCTACCTCCCTCACTAGCTTAGGCCAGTTAAATGGATACTAAAAATAAGAAATCAAAGGGGATCAAGGAAGAAGAAACAATTGAAACACGACCGTTGAATTATTGACTGTAAACCCCCTTGGTGCAATACCAGTAATGATGAAAGTTCGCTTAACGTCATCCGGCCGGGAGCAGGCACATATTGGACTTCTTCTTCTTCTGCGTTCCTAGGCCATAGGGCCATAATAGGGTAAGGTACATATGTGTCCGGTTTTCACTTTTCACTGGTCTCCCCGCTGCGTACTACCGACACATTCCGATTTCGGAGGAGCTCCAAGGAGAAACATTACCTGGAAGATTTTTGTTGAAAAAATGCAGGAGAATGGGTCCAATAAGTCAGAAAGATAGTATATGACAGTAAGCAAAGGGAAAAGGCAGAGTCAAAGAGAGTGGCAGATTAGAGGAAGTTACAAGCACAGAACTTCCAGAAGGTGGGGGAAATATTTTTACGAAAGACCCCCCGGGTATCCCCACGGGGGGCCCCTTGGTGCAATACCAGTAATGATGGAAGTTCGTTTAACGTCCTCCGACAGGGAACAGGCTTTGGGACATGAATAACTATAAACATAGCGGGACGATCCTGGAGGTACTGCAATACCAGGAAAGTCCCGAAGTTTTTTAATGTTTTTTTTATAATCAAGATAAAACTGATCTTAGACTAAGATTGCAATACCAGTAACCAGCAGTAACCGACTTTTAAAGTTAACTCCAGGGGTCCGTTTCACAAGGGCTAACGTTACGTAGCGTGCGCGCAAATCGGCAAAAAACGGTACAAAGAAACACGCCTCTTTCGCCGACGTTTGCCAAAAACGTTTTGTGGCTGTGATCGAGGTAGCAAGCAACAAACTATTTGAAGGATCGTGGGAAATATTTATACTTCCGGCTTTTTTTTATATCTCGCGTGACGAGACTTGAACTTTTAAAATGGAAGACCAAAACAACAAGCTTGCCACAGCAAATATTCTTTTGTCTATCGTGAAAAAATACGATATGATTTTAGCCAATTAAACAAACGCAAGTGTTTTGGAGTGCTCTTTCTTAATTTTCATCATGTTAGATGGCATAAAATAGAGCCAAAACATTTTCTGTACACAAATAGACGTGGGTAAAATCGAAAACTTTGTACAAATTGACAGAGAGGTATGATTTATCTCCCTTATGATAGCAAACCTTTCCTCTCCCCCCAAAATGAAGAGTAAGCTTAAAGAGTTATCTGACCTTAGCAAACGTTTAGGGTGTTTCTTAGGCCCCGTTTGGCGTAAGCGTTATTCGCGCGGCGACCGTTATGTAGAGAAACTCCAACTTCGGCACAGAAATCTTTTATCCCCAGATGCATCCACCTCTTAAATTAAGGGCCAGCCACACGTCAGGTAGCATCGCTCGACTGTACGATACGAATCGATCACGTGATCTCGAAGCGCGAATCACATTATTTTGGTCTTGGAGACCAACGTGATCGAATCGTATCGTACAGTGGTACGATTTTAGTGGACGTGTGGCTGGCCCTTTAAAATCGCGATCCTTGTTGTGAATGTGTGCTCATCGCGTTGAAAGACTCTACCTTAAAGACCCACTGACCCACCACGATTAAGTCGTTTGGTGTTTTTTCTGGATAGCTGCGACCCACATACAAATTCCCTCAACTTCAGATTGAGTCTGCTCTATAAAATGATGTTTCGCTTTGAATTTGGGGGCATTTGTATGGGAGTCAAACCTGGTCAAAACAAGAACGAAAATCTGTTCAACGTCCTCCTCAGGTCTGGAACAGACGCACATGGGGCACTAGTAGATATAAAGATGGTGGGAACGATCCTGGAGGCAATGCCGAATGGAGGTAAGTCCTGAATATGTAACAATACAGATGTGTAACGCTAAAAACAAGATGTCTTACAAGCTAGAAGAGGAAAAACACGTGCAACCCGTGATTTTGACACATGATCTGGTGGGTCTTTAAAGTTAACTCCAGGGCACAGAAATCTTTCATCCCCAGATATATGCATCCCCCTCTTAAGGGCCAGCCACACGTCAGCTAAGATCGCACGACTGTACGATACGATTCGATCACGTGATCTCGAAGGTAAGAAGTCTTGTTTTGACCAGGTTTCACTCCCAAACAAATATCCCCAAACCCGAAAACGAAACATCGTTTTAAAAAGCAGCCTCAATTTGAAGTTCGGGGCATTTAGTATGTGGGTCACAGCTACCTAGAAAGAAAAAAACAAGGGACTTAATCGTGGTGCGTCAGTGTGTCATTAAGGTTAGTGTTTGGGTTAGGGATAGGGTTACGGGTTAGAATAAACAGATAGAGAGAGATATAGGACGAACGGGGCAATAGGCCTATAGGCCTTTGCAACTAGGGTTATTAACGCCCTTGACAGTGAGAGTAATTGCTCTTGCTGGTCAGTACTGACAAGGGCATTCACTCTTGCGAAAGGCAGCCATTTAGTGGCATCAAATAGGGGTTACTGGCGAGAGTTATCCCTCTGTCTGGTCAGTACTGAACCATCTTCCCCCACCCTCCAAGGGCATTCACTCTTGCAAAAGGTGATCGTTGCAGACCCCAATATAGATGAGTCCACGCAGAGACGGGGACATATTATAGAGACGGGGACACCCAGGGACGACATTAGGGACATATTATAGAGACGGGGACACACAGGGACGAAATTAGGGACATATTATAGAGACGGGGGGACACACAGGGACGAAATTAGGGACAATAATAGAGACGGGGACACACAAGGACGAAATTAAGGACATAACAGAGACGGGGACACACAGGGACGAAATTAGGGACAATAATAGAGACGGGGGACACACAGGGACGAAATCAGGGCCAATAATAGAGACGGGGACACACAGGGACGAAATTAGGGACATAACAGAGACGGGGACACACAGGGACGAAATTAGGGACAATAATAGAGACGGGGACACACAGGGACGAAATTAGGGACATATTATAGAGACGGGGGGACACACAGGGACGAAATTAGGGACATCTTATAGAGACGGGGGACACACAGGGGCGAAATCAGGGACAATAATAGAGACGGGGGACACACAGGGACGAAATTAGGGACAATAATAGAGACGGGGGACACACAGGGACGAAATCAGGGACAATAATAGAGACGGGGACACACAGGGACGAAATTAGGGACATAACAGAGACGGGGACACACAGGGACGAAATTAGGGACAATGATAGAGACGGGGACACCCAGGGACGAAATCAGGGACATAATTATTATAGAGACGGGGACACACAGGGACGAAATTAGGGACATATTATAGAGACGGGGACACACAGGACGAAATCAGGGACATACTATAGAGACGGGGACACACAGGGAAGAACTTAGGGACAATAACAGAGACGGGGGCACACAGGGACGAAATTAGGAACATATTATACAGACGGGGACACACAAGGACGAAATTAAGGACATAATTTTATTATAGAGACGGGGACACACAGGGACGAAATTAGGGACAATAATAGAGACGGGGGGACACACAGAGACGGGGGTACGACGCTACCTAACCGCGTAGAAATCAATCATCCGAATGGATCGAGTTTAATTAGCTCAATGGTTCGGGGATTAATTGCCCGAGTGGTTTCATAAAGCTACTCGGGGGGAAATCACTCTTTGCACGCTATCAGTTCTAGGTGTAGTCTTTCCCTTTTTCTGCCTCATTTTCTCTCTCTCTCTCTCTCTCTCTCTCTCTCTCTCTCTCTCTCTCTCTCTCTCTCTCTCTCTCTCTCTCTCTCTCTCTCTCTCTCTCTCTCTCTCTCTCTCTCTCTCTCTCTCTTGTGTTTTCGCTTGTGTATGGGTTCCTTTTGTCTGAGGACCTCATGAAAAGAAGCATTTTATGCTTATTGAGCTATTCATCATTAAAGATTTCAAGTTTCAAGTTTCTCTCTCTCTCTCTCTCTCTCTCTCTCTCTCTCTCTCTCTCTCTCTCTCTCTCTCTCTCTCTCTCTCTCTTCCCCCGTTTCCCTCCCTATCTGTCTCTTTGTCTGTCTCACTTTTTTCTCTGGGATTCGGCAAGTGAGAATAATCCAAAACCTTTTATTTAGTTTGTACAGACGTGGTCTCAAATTGATATAGTAATAATATAATAATAATAATAATAATAACTAGAATACTTGCGTAAACTGACCCAGTCGCGACACACGCTTGCACCCCTAACCTTAACACTAAACCTAATCATAACCCAAACCCTAACCGCTAACCCGATTTTGCCCAAATTCGAACTTGTCCAAGCTTTTGACCCCTAGTATCCACCTGTAAGTTTTCATGTTGATATATCCAAGCGTTCTCGAGTTATCGCTGTCACAGACAAACAAACAAACAAACCGGACGGACGGACCAAGTGAAAACAATACCAGTCTCGCTTCGCGACTGGTAATAACAATAATAATAAGTAGTATTAGTATTATTATTAGTATTATTATTATATCAATTTGAGACCAAGTCTGTACAAACTAAATAAAGGTTTTAGATTTAGGTTTTAGAAATATGAACATTTCCGCCCACTAGGTTTTCTTTTACGTGTGTGTGTGTCAATGAAAAACAAACACCCAACAAAGCTGCTGATGGCACCTGCACTACCAACACAAGAGCAGGGCCTGTATTCACATTGAGATACTATGCAGGGACTTATCATCGTGATATCCTTAGAAGTCCTTCTAAAGTCCTACTAAACCCTACTACTTCAGAAGGACTTCTAAGATATCATGGTGATATTAAGTCTCATGCTATTTCAATGTGAACGGTTGATAACACACACACACACATACACACACATACACACACACACGCACACGCACATGCACACACACACACACACACACACACACACACACGCACTCGGACGGACGCGCACACACATAGGGGAAGACGGGGTAAAAAGCGCATGGGCGGGTAAGAAGCCCACCCCAATTATCTCATGAAATGAAGCAAAGTTCAGTCTCATTTTGCCCATGAGACGAGCGTTAATGTCTAGCATTCGTCTCATGGGCAAATTTGACTGAAATTTTCTTTATTTCATGAGATAATTGGGGTGGGCTTCTTACCCGCCCATGCGCTTTTTACCCCGTCTTCCCCTACACACTTTTACGTCCTGAATTGCCAGTGTAAAATATCAAGACCAAGATCACACACACACACACACACACACACACTAGCGCGAGTGCACGTACGCGCGCACGCACACATACAAATCAAAACAAACTAAGAGTTCTAATTTGTTTATTTTACAGTGAAAACATCATGACATTTATTGATGAAAAATACAAATGCTTTCATTATGAAGTATATGTGATTGTTTTTCGATTAACATTGCATACAAACAAACAAAAACACAAACCAAAATATATTTGTAAGCATAGAATAGTGAAAACAACCGGAAAGCAAGCAAGCAAGCAAGCAAGCGAGAGAGAGAGAGAGAGAGAGAGAGAGAGAGAGAGAGAGAGAGAGAGAGAGAGAGAGAGCGAGAGAGAGAGGAGAGGGAGGGAGAGAGAGACAGAGAGGGAGAGAGCGAGCAAGCGGGAGAGAGAGAGAGAGAGAGAGAGAGAGAGAGAGAGAGAGAGAGAGAGAGAGAGAGAGAGAGAGAGAGAGAGAGAGAGAGAGAGAGAGAGAGAGAGAGAGAGAGAGAGAGAGAGAGAGAGAGAGTGTGTGTGAATGAGAGAGAGAAAGGGAGAGAGAGAGAGTAAGGAAGAGAGGGATAATCGGATAGACAGAAAAAGAGAGAAAAAGAGAGAGACTGAAACACAGAAACAGAGACATGCATACAGACAGATAGAAAGGCAGCGGACAGACAGACAGACAAACAAACGGAAGTACGGGGTAAAAATCACAGCCAAAATATTATACAGGTCAAAGAAGAAAAAAACGAAATGAAAAACGCGCCCCAACAGACAGACAGACAAATAGAGGCAGACAAAGAGACAGACAGACAGACAGACAAAGAGACAGACAGACAAATAAAGGCAGATAAAGAGACAGACAGACAAATAGAGGCAGACAAAGAGACTGACAGACAAATAGAGGCAGACAAAGAGACAGAGAGACAAATAGAGGCAGACAAAGAGACAGACAGACAGACAGACAAATAGAGGCAGACAAAGAAAGACAGACAGACAAATAAAGGCAGACAAATAAAGGCAGACAGACAGACAGAGAGACAAACGGAAAAACAAATATCGCCAGGAGGGCCGTCGTTTTGAAGGTCAAAACCAACAACCCTCCTATTGTCGAATCAAACGAACTCGCAGCCAAAAAACCACCTTTTGATTCTTCGCTCACCCATAATTACAGTAAATATACATAATATATAGGCTACATCTATTTTTGATTACCAAAAAAACACACACAAAAACATCAATCAAAAATGCATTATTGCCCAAAAATAAAATCCCATCTTGGTAGTAGGGGAGGCCGGGGCTGGTCCGTCATTTCATTTTCAGTGCTAGGTATTAGATACTGTATAGTCACAGAGGCATCTCTGTGAAATTCGGGTTGCTCCCACCTGGAGAGTGCGTCGCAGCCAGAGGCGCGCCACCCTTTTTTTAAAAAATTTTTGCATGCGATTTTTTGTGTGACGGATGAGGAAGGAAAGGGGGTGTTGGGGGTAAATTTTGACCATATGACAACTTTTTCGTTGCCACTGGGTTTAATGTGTGCTAAGTGCATGGGCACACGGGACCTCGGTTTATCGTCTCATCCGAAAGACTCGTGCTTTTTCTCTAGAATCATTTAGAGCATGCGGTACCCACATACTATCTCCACCCGCCATATCCTGTCTAATTTTGGAGGGTTTTGTGCATCAATTCGAGAGCAAACAAAATCAATGTGATTTATGCTAAACAAACATTATACAAAATTGGTAACAAATGAATCCGTGACTTAATTTCGGTTTTCGTGGGCTTTTTCTTTATATGATGATGAATTGTGGGTTTTGGTATTGAAAGGATGCTTAGTAATTGAAGATTCTGCGCGATTCAGATCCATCCACCTCCTAAACTCATTATCCTTTTTAGGTTTATATGTGTGTATATCGTGTTAAAAGAAACTATGCATGCTTATCCTTAGACGTGTATGTATCCACATGTAATGTGTATCTTTAAGCGTGTATTATGTGTAACCTTTAAATATATGTACATTATGCTCACGCATGCTTCATGTCTATGTCCGCATACATTTTATGCATATTTTATTTTTATGCTAATGTCACTTTAAGTCAAAATGTGCTCCTATTCCTGCATGCTGAATGTCGATGTCTTTGTTATTCTGGCACCTGAACAAAATTTATCCTTCGGAGATAATAAAGTGAGTTTGATTTGATTGATTTGATTTATTAAGGATTTCTAGGCGTAAGCATGAGGATGGGGGGTAGGTGGGCAGGCAGCCTTGCCCCAGCCTTTAGGTGGACTTGCCCCGCAAGTAAGGGTGGGTGTACTTCGAGCAGCATGCAGAAAAAAACCCCTTTTGTGCTTTTTAACTGAACTTTCTATATACGTATGTTGTATTAGGTATTAGGTATTAGGTACTTTATAGTCACAGAGGCATCTCTGTGAAATTCGGGTTGCTCCCACCTGGAGAGCGCGTCGCAGCCAGAGGCGCGCCACCCAATTTCTTTTTTTTTTTTTTTGCATGCGATTTTTATGTGACGAATGAGGGGGGTGGGGGGTTACATTTTTGCCAAATGACAACTTTTTCGTTGCCACTAGCACTGGGTTTAACGTATGCTAAGTGCATGGGCACACGGGACCTCGGTTTATCGTCTCATCCCGGAAAGACTCCACGTTCAGACCGTAAGGCCTAGTGCAAAGTGAGAGGAAAAATCCCCTGTACCCAGGTTCGAACTCGGGTTTACTTGACACGAAGCGAACGCGCTACCACTTACCTAACTATGGGTCTAAAAATGGAGCTTCTGCTTCATGATAAACATCTGTTTAACGTCCTCCGGTCTGGAACAGACACATATATGGGACATTAATAGACATAAAGATGATGGGAACGATTCTGGAGGCAATGCCCGGAGGCAGTGCAACACCAGTATAATCCCGACTTTTTTAACAATACAGATATTTACCAGTATACATCGATTTTCTTCTACTTCAGTTAGCTTGCCATTTATAACGAGAAAAGCTGAAAAGCAGGGCGGACCAGCCCCGTTCTCCCCTATAGCAGCCAAAATCAACCCCGGGACTCGGGGCAGTGAGTGGATGCCTCGTGCCTCCATGCGGGGAGCTGGACCTACCCGCCCCCCTCCACGTGTCTCTCCCCGTAGGGATAACTGGGGAGGGGGGGGGGTCTTTCGTAAAACAAAAGAAAGGAAAAAATAAAATAAAATCCATTAAGAGACAGAGAGAGAGAGAGAGAGAGAGATAGATATATAGAGATATAGAGAGAGAGAGAGAGAGAGAGAGAGAGAGAGAGAGAGAGAGAGAGAGAGAGAGAGAGAGAGAGAGAGAGAGAGAGAGAGAGAGAGAGAGAGAGAGAGAGAGAGAGAGAGAGAGGCAGAGAGAGAGAGAGAGAGAGAGAGAGAGAGAGAGAGAGAGAGAGAGAGAGAGAGAGAGAGAGAGAGAGAGAGAGAGAGAGAGAGAGAGAGAGAGAGAGAGACAGAGAGAGAGACAGAGAGAGAGAGAGACTGGACACTGAACCACTTTATTTGACAAGGATAAAGATTTTAGGCGATGCCTATTCTTACAATCTGTCCTTGTAAGAAAACAAAACAAAAGAAAGGAAAAAAGAAAGAGAGATACAGTGAGAGGCAGAGACGGAGAGAGAGTGAGAGAGGCAGAGAGAGAGAGAGAGACAGAGAGAGAGAGAGAGAGAGAGAGAGAGAGAGAGAGAGAGAGAGAGAGAGAGAGAGAGAGAGAGAGAGAGAGAGAGAGACAGAGAGAGAGAGAGAGAGGGGTGATATTCAAATCAAACTAAATGACGTAATTGTATTTAGATATTGTAACCTATCCGTGATCTATTATTGTATCATTGTGAAGACAACTAGGTCCTCTGATTCAAAGAGCTCGATCACATGCACGCACACGCACGCCGTGTTCACGCACACACACACACGCGCGGACAAAGAGAAAGAAGAGACTGTGGGAGAGTAGAGAGGTGTGAGGGTTGAGAGAGTTGTTGGCATGAGGTCCCTTGTTAGCTTATTCTTTAAGAGCTCAATAAAGATCATTTTGACTTGACACACACGCACACACACACACACACACACACACACACACACACAAAAAACACACACAGGGCAGTGTGAAACAAAACCTTGTTAGCTTATTCTTTAACCCTCAATAAAGATCATTTTGATTTGACTTGACTTCACACACACACACACGCACACGCACGCACGCACACGCACACGCACGCACACACACACACACACACACACACACAAACACACACAGGGCAGTGTGAAACAAAGCCTTGTTAGCTTATTCTTTAACCTTCAATAAAGATCATTTTGACTTGACTTGACTTGACTTCACACACACGCACGCACGCGCACGCACACGCACACACACACACACATACACACACAGGGCAGGGTGAAACAAAGCCTTGTTAGCTTATTCTTTAACCTTCAATAAAGATCATTTTGACTTGACTTGACTTCACACACACACACACACACACACACACACACACAGAGCAAACAATCAACATATCGATATAACTATACAGCTGATTGTTTTAGTCATTTTCTCTGTACTGTAACAATTATATAGATCGAAGCAAAGTTTTTTTAAAATATGTGCTGTACATTACAATTAATAATTGAATGGCAAAAATATTGCATGAGTGAGGACATGCTCGTTTAGACAACATATTATTAGGGTTTTTTGTGGGGGGGGTTTCTTCCTCCCACTCATATCAGTTAAGCTCGAAACACACGTCCTTAGTGTGGACTATTTCCCCCCATGGCAACACGGCGAAAGGCAAGAAACATCATTACTAGAGTATCGCTGCGTTGCTATGGGGGAAAGAGTGAAAAATAGCAACGTGTATTAGCGAGTCAGTGAGTGATATTGATGTTACATGGGTGCTACTTCCCAGAATGAAACAAAAATGGAAGGCAGGGGTCCAGGGACCCATGGCCCTGGCAGGGTAAAGGGGCAGAGCCCCGTCGGACGATTCAGGGGGGGGAAGTTGAGAGAGAGATATAACGAGACAGACAGACAGTTAAAATGATAGACAGAGACAGTTTGAGTCTAATATTAAGCCTTGTCAAATTATGACATTGCCTTTGTAAACTTCCAAGATAAGAACAACTAGATTAAGTTCAAAACGCCCCAAATCGCTTGTGGTCAATTTTTGTGTGTGGATGAATTACAAAAAAACTGAATTACAAAAAATCGCTTGTGGTCAATTTTTGTGTGTGGATGAATTACAAAAAAACTGAAGTTCAGTATCTGGTAAAAATTAAAAATACTGAAATCAGTGTAAAAATGAAAGAGTAGCACCCATGATGTTACTGTCAACAAGGAGGACAACTGTTGTCGCATTTTGAACATACACAAGAAGAGCCTGAATCATAAGATACTGCATTCTCACATTAACGGTCATAACATTTATTACAAAAAATCAAATTAGTAATAAAATGAAACAAGACATAAAAGCATAAAAGAGAGGTATATTAGTAAATGAATAACAAACAGTATGCATATTATACGAATGAGTGAATGTGTAGTCAATTGAGGTCATTATCAGAAACAAGAGTCAAAGAAGTTTGAAAAAAAGGCATTCAAACAATTGAAGGCAAGTTCAAAGATCCGTGAAATAATACGTGACCCAGCACCACGAAAGGGACATTAAGTCGCTGGGATAGTTTCTCACAACAGGCTTACAAAGTCAAACATCTTCTTTGGATGACATGGGATGATTCGTTGCTTCAAACATTCAGTTGGCCAACGTTTTATCTCGACCAAGATTTTATAATAAATCGAAATATCGCTCTTTTAACACGGTGTTGCTGATTTTATTTCGTCTTGTCTGAAATCTGTTTCTTTTTTAAAAATCAATTTTGAGTTATGGGTATTTTCCTGCTTTCTTTTTCAAAAGTCTTTCCTATTTATTAAGGACAATCCTTGTTATGGTCTCTAAATACTCCAAAAAAAGTGCTTTTAAATTAGTAGGTTGATGCACCGTCTTCAGTTAGGCTAAGGTTTATACTGTGATTTTTAAAAAATGGCCGACAGTCACCCTACCAACTTTAAAGGCTTATAACTCTAAAACGGAAAACGTTTCAAGAATGGTTCTTTGATCAATTGAAAGAGGATTGTCTGAAGTTTGTAGCTGTACCGTTTTCTCAGAATGGTCATATTGACACTTAATGTCCCTTTGGTGGTGCTGGGTCACATATCAGCGACCTTAAGATCACTTTCGTTTTGGGGGAAGAGGCAAACAAAGTATATACACACACACAAAAACAAAGGCAATCACGTGACCTAAAGCACCGTTCACGTGACCTGAGAAACCAATTCAAACACGAAACGAAGCCCTACCCGGAGTTTTTAAATAAGATGCCCCAACACATTCACAGCAGAGGAAGATGAACGGACTAAACGGATTTCGGGGACAAAAACAACCAGAAAATACATCACAAAGATCTGATGCTTTTCTTTTCTTTTTCAAAAAACAACAACATTTAAACGAAGCGTCTGTTGTGGGCCAGCCACACGTCAGCTAAAATCGTACGACACGATTCGATCGCGTGATCTCGAAGCGCGAATCCCATTTGGTTGTTGGAGACCACGTGATCGAATCGCATCGTACAGTCGCGCGATTTTTGTGGACGTGTGGCTGAACCATTAGAGCTACAGTTTTCTTGTTCTCTACACGATACAAAAAAACTATCACTCCTTCCTACCACCCCCACCCCCCTCCCCCTTCATCATGAGTTGTCAAATAGCGCGAAGAGTTCGTTCAATAAGCGCGACTATTCCGCTGCGCAAATTAGCGCGAGCACGAAGAATTCAATAGGAATTGTTCGGAAATAATTAAGGGGAGTAATTTCATGGTGTGTGGGTGTGATCTCGCCTAATTCAATCGGTCAAGTTTTTTTTTTACTCTACTTTCAGGTAGATCCCCAGCCCTCGCTTCGTGTGTTTGAGGAGACACACAGCATGTAGAACGCAGTGCGTCATTCTAAAAATTTGATGTAATATGTATTTTTACGTCATATTTTGCAAGTTTTATCAGTTTGTGGCCACTGGCCACCCCTTATTTTTTCTGAGAAAAAAAATGTTTGCAAGTCGCTGACTGGCATCCTGCGGTTTCAAACTTCGATTTGCCTTGCCACAGCCTTCTCCGTTATCTACTTCCCCTGCTTCCACATCATTACATATCCCGGTTTACCCCCCCACCTCCCTAACACCCCCCCCCCCCAAATGTCTCATCTCCTATTCTCAAACCTCATCCCTCAATGTAATTATAAATATTCAACAAAACTGACATAATATAGATTTAAAAACAAACACAAAATCTTTGATTCGATCGTTTAATATTCATGTAAAAACAAGACAAACTTTTGATTTTGTTCATAAATTTTGGACAAAAGTACATAAAAAAAGAACTCTCAGAATTTATTGCTGCTGCTGTTGATGCTGGGTTTTTTTTAACATTTTAACGGAAAACCTCCAAAGAAATTCTGCTCATGAAAACAGTTCCAGTTTTGATTAAATTGACATTTTTGGTAATCTGAACCTTTTTTTATGTAAAAAGCTATATAATTATGTACACACAGAAAAAACTAATATTTTCAATATACAACCAACAACATAATTGCAGTTGTTGTTTTTTTCAAAATTTTGAAACGTGTTCTTGGAGTTTTGCAAAATGTTACAACTTCTGAATTAAACTGCATTCAGTGTTTTCAAGTAATGGAATAATGAGAGGGTTATTAACGTTATAAACAAAATTTGAAACGATTTCAATTGTTAACCCTTTCACCGCCAACCATATTTCAGCAAAGGATTTCCATTAAATGTACCTGGGTAGAAAACAAAAACCATCTGCAGTATTGGGGATTCTTCTGTGACATATATAAAATAAGGTCTATCCTTACTTCCCAAAACTAAGACAATAGGGTCTTCGGATAATAGACCCCAATTTGATGCCTTTTAGTGGCATGGGTGTTAAATCACTGTGGTGCTAAAATGCGACTTTTGGCGGTGAAAGGGTTAATCCGATAACACATTTTTAAAGCACTAATCTTCATTTGATTTTTAAGCTATGTATAATTATATGGAGCCAGTTGATTAAGACACTGTCAATAAAAACAAGGCTGCAATGACATTTTTGCTTAAAAATAAAACTGACATTTTTTGATTGATTATAGATAGATATATATATATATACCATCAACAACAAGCCCAGAATATTTGATTATCACAATAAAAATGGATCAATTTATTGAACAAAAAACTGACAAAACCAAAACAACACCAAACAAACCCTAAAACATAATAAGAGAATACATAATCATACAAACCATATGAATACATTTTGTTTTAATTTGTTTTACACTAACTGTCGTCGGTTTTTAACCCGTGAGTGCGGTGAATACGAGTATGTCTTAATTTGCTTTTATGAGCGTGTTTCTCT
>CM065709.1:32667213-32679713 GCA_017654935.2 Phymorhynchus buccinoides
TGACCCGTCATAGCCGCCCAAGCAACCACCACCACCACTACCACCACCTCCACCTCCACCACCTCCACGCCTAATCTTCGCTCTACCGTTCGCCCTGGATACCCCCATCACGTCCTCGACGTGGAGGATCTCCGGCTCGCTCAAGAACCTCGTCCTCTGCTGCGTCCTCTGTTGATGCTGATGCTGTTGATGTTGATGATGAGTAGTAAGCTGTTGAGGCTGTGGTTGCGTGGTTGGCGGTTGAAGTTTATTCAGCACGGGGTCTGACAAAGCGGAGGGGGGATCCGATTCCCCCCCGCTGCTGCTGCCGCGCCTTTGCCGCGACGTCACTTTTTGTGGGATCTTGGGAATAGGCTGCAGGGCGGCGGGTGGAGGAGCAGCGGCAGGAGAAGGGGAGTGGCTGGATGAGTGAGGAGGGGGTGGTGGTGGTGGTGGGGGAAAGGGGAGGGTTTTGCGAAGATGATGGTGATGGTGATGCTGTTGCTGTTGATGATGATGGTGCTGAGAATGAGGAGGAGGAAAAGAAGGATTGGGTGGAGAAGAAGAAGAAGAAGTAGAAGAAGTGGAAGCTTGCAAGGTGTTGTGGTGGTGGTGGTGGTGTTTCCCCCCTATAACTACTACGCCGTGTCGTCCGTTGTTGCTGTTGCTGTTGTCGTTGCTGTTGGTGATGGTGGTGGTGCGAGCGAGAGATTCGGAGGACGTGTTGGTGTGGACGAGGACCTCGGGGATAGGGAGGGGTGGTGGTGGGGGGTGGCTCTGGTGGTTGTGGTTCCAGTAGGGGGAGGGCTCCGGGTCGTTCTCCAGCTCCTTGTCTATATCTGGGTAGAAATATACCGGCAGAAAACGCACACATGCACAGACATACACACACGCATTCAGACACACGTGCGTGTACACACACACACACACACACACACACACACACACACACACACACACACACACACACATAGTTAATTTTCTTCATTTCTTTAAATTAAGAGACCAAACATCGAGAAATGAATAATTTCAATGATAAAAGGAACAAAAAAGACAGGTCAGTCAAAGTTTAAAACTAAGATTTAAACTGGAAAAAAAGGAAATATAGCATTTTAAAAAATCCAACAAACAGACGCGAAGAACAATGATCTACTCCCTCCCACACAATATATTAGGGCGGAGGACAAGTGAAAGACAAAGCGGTAAATAAAAAAAGACATTCGGTTTAAAAAAATGTTATTCAAGGTCAAGTTTTAACCGTTTTAAACGCAATAAAAGCAGCAACAAGCTGAAAGCTTATGGCGTTTGAAGGATTATATTACAGTTCAAAGAAAAAACAGTAGCGCGACACACACACACACACACACACACACACACACACACACACACACACACACACACACACAATCAGAGAAAAGGGTGAAAACCTGAATACACACACACACACACACACACACACACACACACACACACACACACACACACACACACACACACACACACACACACACACACACGCAAACACATCAGACAAAAGGGTGAAAAACTGAGTACACCACGCACGCACGCACGCACACACACACACACACACACAAACGGAAAAGAAGGAGGCAACGACAGCGCTCGAAGACGAGTGCAACAAAGCAGTCAGGGATTCGAACAAGTGGGAAAAGTTGTTCAACGGAAAACAAAGAGGGGGGCGAGAGAGTGAGTGAGTGGGAGAGAGAGAGAGAGAGAGAGAGAGAGAGAGAGAGAGAGAGACAGAGGGGAGAGAGAGAGAGAGAGAGAGAGAGAGAGAGAGAGAGAGAGAGAGAGAGAGAGAGAGAGAGAGAGAGAGAGAGAGAGAGAGAGAGAGAGAGAGAGAGAGGGGAGAGAGAGAGAGAGAGAGAGAGAGAGGGGGAGAGAGAGAGAGAGAGAGAGAGAGAGAGAGAGAGAGAGAGAGAGAGAGAGAGAGAGAGAGACACTTGACTGTTTTAATTGCCATTGACAATACAATCTTCATGGCAGGGGGACACGTGGACAGAGACAGAAAGAGGAGAGAGAGAGAGAGAGAGAGAGAGAGAGAGAGAGAGAGAGAGAGAGAGAGAGAGAGAGAGAGAGAGAGAGAGAGAGAGACTGAGAGAGAGACAATCTTCAGAGAGAGAGAGACGTGAGAGAGAGAGAGAGAGAGAGAGAGAGAGAGAGAGAGAGAGAGAGAGAGAGAGAGAGAGAGAGAGAGAGAGAGAGAGAGAGAGAGAGAGAGAGAGAGAGAGAGAGAGAGAGAGAGAGAGAGAGAGAGAGAGAGAGAGAGAGAGAGAGAGAGAGAGAGAGAGAGAGAGAGAGAGAGAGAGAGAGAGAGAGAGAGAGAGAGAGAGAGAGAGAGAGAGAGAGAGAGAGAGAGAGAGAGAGAGAGAGAAGAGAGAGAGAGAGAGAGAGAGAGAGAGAGAGAGAGAGAGAGAGAGAGAGAGAGAGAGAGAGAGAGAGAGAGAGAGAGAGAGAGAGAGAGAGAGAGAGAGAGAGAGAGAGAGAGAGAGAGAGAGAGAGAGAGAGAGAGAGAACAACAAATCGTGTTCGGGGATTTTGAACAAACGAAACGGTGGTGAATTTAAAAAATAAAATAAAAATTATTTATATAGCGTAATAATCCATTGAGAGTGCTCTATGCGCCTTATAATTCTTTCATGCGCGTTTGTGCGTGTGCTCGTGCGTGTGTATGTATGTGTGTGTGTTTGTGTCTTTGTGTATGTATGTATGTACGTACGTACGTACGTACGTACGTATGTATGTATGTATGTGTGCGTGCGCATGTAAATGATATGCTGTGTTCGTCAGTGTGTGTGTGTGTGTGCTTGTGTGCGTGCAAGCATGGGTATTGATGTGATTTTGTTAAATGTATTTTTTTGTAAAGTGCCATGAATGTGCGCTACATAATCTTTCTCTATTATTATTATTATTATTATTATTATTATTATTATTATTATTATTATAATGACATGATAGGAGGATGACGTAATGTATTGGAATAATAACAAAAACACATATACTTTAGTTGAACAGACAAACGTAAAGACAAGACAGACAGACAGAAAACATTGGAAATCAATCAATCAGTCAATCAATAAAAGGTAAAGGTAAAGATGTGCCACCCCCCATGCATTTCTCGGTTAATTGTATTTTTCCGTTTTTGCCTTTCTTACCATACATAAAGCTGTATTTTAGGAACATTTTTAGCTAATTAGGGTTAGTATTCCAAAAAGGTTATTAGCTAAAAATGTTCCTAAAATACAGCTTTATGTATGGTAAGAAAGGCAAAAACGGAAAAATACAATTAACCGAGAAATGCATGGGGGGTGGCACATCTTGACCTTTACCCAACCAAAGACATTCTTTTTTTTTTGCTGCACTTGCACATAAAATACATATTAACCCTTTCACCGCCAATGTCGCATTTTAGCACCACAATGGTTTAACTCCCATGTCACTAAAAGGCATCAAATCAGGGCCTGTTATCCGAAGACCATATTTTCTTAATTTTGGGAGAAGGATAGGCCTAATGTTATATATGTCACAGAGAAACTCTCAATATTACAGATATTTTATTTTCTCTACCCAGTTAAGCTTAATGGTATTATTTGGCTTAAAAATGGCTGGCGGCGAAAGGGTTAAATAACCGAAGTATTTCCTCGTGGCCTATCACATAATATGCACTGAAAGAAACGTGTTTTTTTTTATACATATAAGCAATAGGAAAAAGTAAGTAATTCACATAAAAATAATGAAAGTTATCAAGAGCATGCACACACACACACACACACACACACACACACACACACACACACACACACACACACACACACACACACACACACACACACACACACACACACACACACTGCGGATAAATATGTGGATAGATTTCCGCAGAAGCACACACCCTAAATCTGAAAACAAGCTATTTTCCTTAAAGGGACACCCTGACGGATGCGTTTTTGTAAACAAGACGCCCAGATCACTAGGAAAACACCCTTTACAGAGATTGCAATGCTCACTTTGCTCTGGTTTCCTAGAAATCAAACCGTCAAGTCGGCGATTCCTCCTTGGCGGAGGTGCTGGGAGTCAAATTCTTTCACCCAAAGAGAAGGCGTGTGTTGTCTCTTTTCTAATGGCCGCCTGCGTTTTAGACCAAATCGTTTGCACGAAATTTTCGCAATACAAGCCTTTTTTTCTTTCTTTTAAAAAAACCTTTTATACAGATTTATCTAAAGGAGTTTCGCTCACAACAAAGGAAACAGATCCTTTTTTTTTTTAAACTGCACTACAAAAAAAGAAAGCGCTTCAAACCACAAAGAGTGACCTCCACCCACCCCATCCAAAATGGCTACTCTCTCCCAAGGAGGAATCGCCGTTTTGACGGTTTAATTTCTAGGAAACCACAGCAAAGTGAGTGTTCCGATCCTTGAAAAGGCTGTCTTTCTTGCAAAAACTCATCCGTCAGGGTCCACCTATAAGTATGTTTTGTTGTTGCATGTTTGTATTATTTTCAACGATATTTTATTTGTGTGTTTTTAAATGTCACTTACCGACAATTTCAATCTCCCCGTCCATGGAGCTATCGTCGCTGTCCTCTTCGTTGCAATACCTGGTCTGTCCGGCCGATTTGGGCCTGCTGGGGGGACCCCCACCGTCACCCCCACCTCCACCAGCACCACCCTCCCTCACCGGGTTCCTCGGCCCCTCCCGATCAACACCCCCACCCTGTCTCCCAGGCTGCCATTGGTGAACACGTCGCCTTCCTCTCGGCTCCTCCGATTGGCTCTCCAGGCTTGACGTCACTTCTTTGGTAGGGGAGGTCAGCCCGCGTTCTTTAGTAGGGGAGGCTAGCCTACGTTCTTTGGTAGGGAAGGTCGAGGTCGGCCCACGTTCTTTGGTAGGGGAGGTCGGCCCGCGTTCTTTGGTAGGGGAGGTCGAGCTACGTTCTTTGAAAGGGGAGGTGTGGATACGTTTAGTCGTAGGGGGAAGTGGGGCTTGTTGTCGTTGTTGTTGTTGCTGTGGTGGTGGTTTTTGTTGTTGTTGTTGTAGTAGTTGTGGTTTTTGTTTTTGTTGTTGTTGTTGTTCTCTGGGCGGGGGGGAAACGTCGGTGGCGGAATCGGAGAGAGAGGCCGCGGCGTTGTTGTAGTTGATGTTGGTGTTACTACTACCACTACTACTACCACGGCGGTGGGCCATGTGTCTGGATTTGATCTTTCGGTGCAGCGTCGCCAGGCTGCTGCTGTCCATGAAGACGTCGTCCGCCTCCACGACGAAGGTGGTGGACCGACCTAGAACCGGCCTACTCCCCTCCTCGTCGCTCTGAGACACGCTACCCTCCCCTGCCGCAACCACCGCAGGGGCCTTCTCTCCGCTTTTCCCCTCTTTCCGCGAAAGTCTCGTCCGCTTGGAGAGCTTGCTGTACGGCGTGACGGCGAGATACTGCGACGAACTCTTCTTCATCATCTTCTCCTTGTTACCGGATTTAGGCTGGCGGTGGTGGTGGGAAGAAAGTTTCGTTCTGGGCGGTCTGCTGACATTACTACTGCTGACAGTATCGATTCTACTGCCGGTACTACTACTGCCGGTGCTTTCTTTGAAGGCATCGTATTTGATGACCCGGCGGTAGGACATGTACAGGTCGGGGTGTTTGTTGCTACTGCTGTTGTTGTTGTTGTTGCTGTTGTTGTTGGGTGTGCCGGAGGTTCTGCTACGGTGGTGGTTCTTGCCGATGGTGTGGGCCGACAGGGCTGAGATGTCCATGCGGGCACCCGAGGTGGTGCTCCCCCTCTGGGGGAGGGGTTGTTGGTGGTCCTGGTGGTACCTGACGGACCCCATGGGATGGGGTTTGGTGGGGTGGTGGTGAGGAGGAGAGGGCTGGGAAGGTTGGACGGGGCCCGTGGTGTACGGCCTGGGCGTCGCCAGACTGTCGCTGCCTCGCATGGTGGTGATGATAAGGGGGGTGACAAAGAGGAAAGGAGATATCGAAGAATACGGACGTGGTTTTATCAGCTAAAGATACAGGTTATGCATTGTGTCATATTGACAAGAGATTTCTACTGTCGCTGCCTCGCATGGTGGTGATATTAAGGAGGGTGACAAAAAGCAAAGGAGATATCAAAGAATACGGACGTGGTTTTATCAGCTAAAAGATACAGGTTATGCATTGTGCCATATTGACAAGGAGTCAAGAGGTTTCTACTGTCGCTGCCTTGCGTGTTGATGGTGTTTTTCAATCTAGTACGAACCTAAAGAGTTTATACCACTGACGATATGTTTGGGGGGGTTTGTGTCCCTTTTTGTTTTCACTCAAACGCTGCTCTTGACCTCACGTCGGCGAAACTGTAAGCTGAAGACACTGACTGTCATTGCCATTGCCATGGCGATGGCGAGAGCGACGAAGAGAAAGAAATATATAAAAATATGGAGGTGGTTTATCAGCCAAAGATCCAGGTTATGTATTGTGTCATATTGACAAATAGTCAGAGATTTCCACAAATCTTCACAAAAACAAACAATCCAATATATTTTGATTCATGGTCAAGCATGGATCCGTTGGAACCATAGCACACGCGCGTGGACTGACACACTGGAAGAAAAAGGTCAGAGGTTTGCACACTGATCAGATGCTTTATCGACAAATGATCCAGTAATGTATTGGTACACGGTATAAATTGATCCGTTCGCATTGCCACTGTCCCTGTGGTTTGATAATAATATGACGAAGAGAAAGAGATTTCCCAATCGTTGGGGTGATTTATTTTCTAAATAATCCAGTTAACTGGTGATTTGTTTTTAGAAAATTTATGGTCAAGGATCCGTTCGAATCATCGCATTGCCACGACATTCAATCAATCAATAAATAATCAACGACAGAGTCAGAGATTTCCACCAATGTTGAGTTGGGATTAGCGTGAACTCTTAAGGACACGTAGTTTCAATCACAAATAATCCAGTTTGCATAATTGAAACATGGTAACGAATCCGTTAGAAATGATCACTTTGCTTATGGAGTCAATCGATCATCAACGCCAGAGTCAGAGATTTCCACCAATATTGCGTTGTTTTATTCGTGAGATTTACGTGGATTAGCGTGAACTCTTAAAAGGACGCGTAGTTTTATTCACAAATAATCCAGTTTATGTATCGAAAAATGGTCATGGATCCGTTAGAAATCATCACCCTGTCCTTGCCCCTTTCTGGATAAAATGATGAAAAGGAGCAGATTTCACAAAGATTTGCTTGATCTATTTATAAATAATCCAGTTGATTGAGATGATCTCCTTCAAAACAATCCTGTTAAGTGCTGACACATGGTCCGTTCGAACCATCGCGCTGCCTCATTAATTTAATCAATCGAGCAATCATCAAAATGACAGAGTGAGAGATATTCACGACTGTCGGGTCGTTTCTTCGTCAATTATTCCACTTATGTATTGCAACATTGCAATGTTTCTTGTTGGAATAATCACATTATTCTTGACCCCACTTTTTATATATAAGATGATGAAAGAGGCACAGACTTCACAAATATTGAGTTGATTTTTCAATAAATAATCCAAGTTCAGTACTGACGCGTGGTGTAGTGTGTATTTGTTAAAATCTCTCCACTGCCATAGCCGTTTGACTATATAGTATATTACGTTATATAGTATGGCAAGTTTTCTTCGATGATACCTTCGAACTCAAACAATCACTTTCTCCACATCTTTCGCTGTTAATGGCAGTTGTAAATTCACACATATCGATTCATGCACAAAGAGAATACTGGAGTTGCTTTAACATTGCTTCAAAGCCTGTAATTAAACACTGAGACATTGTAATCTGTTTTCGATTGCAGCTACTTGATCCAGAAAAAGTTCCCAATAACACACATTTTAGTTTTACTTCAACGAATGCATAGCTGCGCGCCTGTTTCAATCACAAATACACCCCACATCTTTTGACGCTATCGTAAACGTTCTCTGATTTAGAAACAAATTCAGAACACCCTCCTTTTCCATTTGCTCCAGTGACAAGAAGTTTCAGATACTACGACTTTACGCCAATCAAAAACATTGTTGAGTTCTGTTTGCACCAATCAGAAACATTGTTGCATTCTGTTTGCACCAATCAGAAACATTGTTGCATTCTGTTTGCACCAATCAGAAGAAACAAATGTCCCCGTTCTTTCGCCTGCCGGTCAGACACACAGTTTGCACACACACACAAAAAAGCATATAGAATAGTGTTTAGAGCGTACTGTTTGCATCTGCTGATGCCAAGTAAAAGATTGAAAAAACTGTGCAGAGCATTTGTGTTTGAATAAGGAAGATTCTTTGCTTGTTCGTATGACCTGACACTAAGCTCAAATCATGAAGATCAAGTAAATGCATCAACAGATGCATCGATTGACACAACAGATGTTCTTGTTAACTTGCAATTCAATATTTCGCCTCCATATTTCTCATCGACCGTTAACTATATAAATCCACGCCGTTCCTTAATTCACCCACAAAGAATGTACCACTCCGATTTCATTTAATAAAATAAAAAGTTGGGTTTCTCTTTAGCCAAAAATAAACAACCACCAAATCCAAATCGAACAAGGACAGAACCGACCTAGGTTTGAATGACAACTTTCTCCAGGTGTGTAACATCATTATCCGGCATAGCACTTTTTTTGTTATTGGTGAAGGTAGATTATTCCACAGTATCGCCCCTTTTTCCTTCCAAGAGTCGTGATGTTACGTTATAGAGCAGTGTAATGTAGTTCCGGTCAACGACGAAGCAACGTCATTCATTAAACTGTATGACGTGTTTCCTGTGAATGACGACGTCAACATCCTGTTGGGTGGAAGAAGCCTATAACCCCACAGCAGTTTATGACAATCAGACTTGCGTCAAGCACTTGAATAATGGATGACTGCTTGATGGTAGAAAGTCAGAGCCGTGCCATTCCAACAGACGAAGCGTCGTGTCAAGCTGGTGGCAGTTTACGGCTGCTCTCGTGTTGGTACAGCAGGTGAGACCAGTGACTGCGTCTCTGAATACTATCGGCACTTTCGTGCGCTTCTGTTGTTGCTTTTCGAGTGTGTTGTTGGTCTCACGCTAAACTCAGAGGTACGACGCACTGACACCAACAAAGACAACACTGACCTACCGCGCACATTTGTTACACTTTCCGGACATCGTTAAAAGATCCACCAGATCACGTGTCAAAATCACGGGGTTTCACGTGTTTTTTCCTCTTATAGCTGGAAATAAATTTCGTTTTGACCAGGTCTCACTCCCATACAAATGCCCCCAAATTCAAACCGAAACATTTTAAAGAGCAGCCTCAATTTGAAGTTGGGGACATATGTATGTGGGTCACAGCTACCCAGAAAAACAAAAACAAGGGACTTAATCTTGGTGCGTCAGTGTATCTTTAAGAGAGGGCAACACCCCCCTCCACACACCAACCGTTAATGGACGAGCTTTTCACTAATTCATCCCCTCACCTCTGAGCGTCAGGTCAAAGTAACTCAGTAACTACCTACCACCACCACTACTAATACTATCTAACGATCAATACCATTGGCTGGCTCTGATGAGGCCCAACCAATGATGGCCTCGGGATTTCAACACACACACACACAAAACCCAACATTCTTGCAAAGACTGTGGTGGTAGTAGTTGTTATTATAATGATTATTATCATCACCCTGGGGCCATGTTTCTACATGACGTGACCCAAGTTCCGGATGGCTGAGCAAGGAGCAGGGGCAGATACATCCAGCGCTGTCGGAGTTCTGTCCCCTGCCCGGCGGAAAGTGGGTCACGGGGTGGTGACGGTGGTGGTGGTGGTGGTGGAATCAATCAATCAATTAATCAATACCATCATCTCCGCCCTCTCACTTTCCCCGCAAAGAGCAGCATCTGAAACAGAAGACGCGTTTCATTAGTGACATGGAGGTGGGTGGGTGGGTGGGGGAGCTAGAAATTTCGCTTCATTAAAATCTTTCTTTTTAAAATCAATTTTGAGTTATGGGTATTTTTGTGCTTTCTTTCCTATTTATAAAGGACAATCCTTGTTATGGTCTCTAAATACTCAAAAAAAGTGCTTTGAAATTAGTAGGTTGATGCACCGTCTTCAGTTAGGCTAAAGTTTATACTGTGATTTCTCAAAATGGACGACAGTCACCCTACCAACTTTAAAGGCTTATAACTCTAAAACGGAAAACGTTTCAAGAATGGTTAAAAAAGGTAAAGGTCAAGATGTGCCCCCCCCCCCCCCCCCCCCCTACCTATCTCGGTTAATTCTATTTTTCCGTTATTGCCTTTCTTACCATACATAAAGCTGTATTTTAGGAACATTTTTAGCTCATAACCTTTTTGGAATACTAACCCTATCCCTAACCCTAACCCTAACCCCCCCACCCTATAAGACGGAAAAACGCAACGAACCACAACTGTGACAAATCGCGGTGTACTGCAGTACATAGTGGTGGGTAGGGTTAGGTTTAGGGCTAGGGTTAGTATTCCAAAAAGGTTATTAGCTAAAAATGTTCCTAAAATACAGCTTTATGTATGGTAAGAAAGGCAAAAACGGAAAAATAGAATTAACCGAGAAATGCAGGGGGGTGGCACATCTTTACCTTCACTTGAAAGAGAATTGGGAAAACGCAACGTCAATCAGCCCCCCCCCCCCCCCCCCCCCCCCCCCCCCCCCCCCACGTCACATTCCCTCTTATGCTTTGGAAGATTTCTTAATGAATGAAAAGTTGTGTTTTACGTCCTCTCGACCCGGGTAGGCACATATGGGACGATTTCGTACCAGCTATAAGAGGGAAAACACGTGAAAACCATGATTTTGACACGCGACGTGGTGGGTCTTTAATTAAATTGCGGTCGTCAGACTAACAAGCACCAACAGCCCCCCCCCCCGCCCCATTAAAGAGTTATTTGAACTTAGCAAACGTTTATGTGCTTTTTAGACCTCTTTTGGCGTTTCACGCGGCGACTGTTATCTAGAGAAACTAGTCCCTGGTCTCGCTTACTCTCGACCCTTTTACTGTCCTTTTTTGTTGTTGGTTGTCAAGCAACATCTGAAACAGACGATGTCATTTACTTGTAAGTATTCTAGTGGGCTCAGAAAGCTAGAATTCTTACGTCTTTCAAAGTCGAAAGGAGATGGATGTGGGTTTTTTGTCAAGCAACATCTGAAACAGACGATGTAACTTGTAAGTATTCTAGTGGGCGCAGAAAGCTAGAATTCTTACGTGTTTCAAAGTCGAAAGGAGATGGATGTGGGTTTTTTGTCAAGCAACATCTGAAACAGACGATGTAACTTGTAAGTATTCTAGTGGGCTCAGAAAGCTATAATTCTTACGTGTTTCAAAGTCGAAAGGAGATGGATGTTTGTTTTTTTGGTCAAGCAACATCTGAAACAGACGATGTAACTTGTAAGTATTCTAGTGTGCTCAGAAAGCTAGAATTCTTACGTGTTTCAAAGTCGACAGGAGATGGGTGTGGCTGTCACAGGCTCTAAATGATTCTAGAGAAAAGCGCTTGGCAATAAACAAGAAATAGCGGACCTGCCCCGTTCTCCCATAGAATTGTTTTTGCTGGTTTTGCTAATGCCGGTGCAGCCCCGGTTGTAGCCCGCAACATGACTAATCTAGGTTCCATGCCCGCAACAAGTCCAGATCGCAACAACTGGTGCTAGTCGAGCGTGAACGAGTCGTCAGCCTGTTAGCAACACACGCTCTCCGATCTCTCTGTCTGTCTCGTCTTTCCCTCTCTGTGTCTCCGTGTGTGTTTTTCTGTCTCTCTTTCTCTCTGTGTATGCCTTTCTGTCTATCTGTCTTTCTTTCGCTGTGTGTGTGTGTGTGCCTAACTCTCTCTCTCTCTTTCATCTCTCTTTCTCTCTGTCTCCATTGTGTGTGTCTGTCTCTCTGTGTTTCTCTCTGTATGTCTGTTTTTCTCTCTCTGTCTTTATCTGTCTGTCTGTCTGTCTGCCTCTCTCTCTCTCTCTCTCTCTCTCTCTCTCTCTCTCTCTCTCTCTCTCTCTCTCTCTCTCTCTCTCTCTCTCTCTCCATCCCATCTAAAGCCCGTCACACACGATCAAGCAGTAGGGTTCAGTCATAATGACCATCCCTATTAACCAGCTCCCCACAGCATGTTTGACGAACATTCCATCTGGTCTCTCTCATATCTCTGTGCTGCCAGCATCGCCATGAGAGCACGAGCCGGTAATGGTCAACGTAGGACGATGATTTGAACGCCGGGGGGGGGGGGGGGGGGGGGGGGGGGGGGGGGGGGGGGGGGCAATCAAACCAGTAGGGGCTTAGCGCGCGATATTCTTAGTTGGGCGTAGTAGAGAGAGAGAGAGAGAGAGAGGGAGGGACTCCTCACTCATCTTCAGTGGAATCTTTACATAGTGGGCATAACAGGTGATTGTCGGATGTATTTTTGTAGCGGTAGGCATGCACTTTAATATCAGCATATAGGAATATACGTGAACGTTTAATACCTAAGAAATTAAAAAATCA
>CM065709.1:32684713-32689713 GCA_017654935.2 Phymorhynchus buccinoides
CGCGCCACCCTTTTAATTTTGTATGCGACTTTAGTGTGACTGATGAGAAAGGAAAGGGTGTGTGTGTACATTTTGACCAAATGACAACTTTTTTTCGTTGCCACTGGGATTAGCGTGAGCTAAGTGCATGTACACACGGGACCTCGGTTTATCGTCTCATCCAAAAGACTCCACGTTCAGACCGTAAGGCCTAGTGCAAAGAGAGAGAGGAAAAATCCCCTGTACCCAGGTTCGAACTCGGGTTTACTTGACACGAGGCGAACGCGTTACCTCTGTGCCACTCTACACCCGACATGGCAGACACATTTCTGTTAAATCCACTGAGGATGCAGGAGTGTGTACAGTTTAAAACTGTGTGAACTCACAAAACACCTCTAATAATCTCACACCCCGGACACACACGTGCACACAGTGTGACAAGGCAGTGAGGAGAGAGAGAGAGAGAGAGAGAGAGAGAGAGAGAGAGAGAGAGAGAGAGAGAGAACAGCAGGCAACATGTGACACAAACAGTAAAGGGCTTCGCACACTAGCATCAGGCGTCAATTGTTTCTCAGAGCAACGCCTTGACGCGTTGACGCCTGCATCACAGCACACATTGTAGCGAGGCAGTGGTGTTCTCACACACGACTCTTGTCGCTTCGCCTCTTGTCGCTCGAACTTCCTTATTTGGAAAGCAAGGAAAGATTACTCTAGCGTCAAACCTCCTCTTAGAAACAACAGTATTGTTTTTCTTCAATCTGAGTTATGGTCCTTCCGTCCGTTGTGATTGGCTAGTTTCACGATCTCTGCGATCTTGAGCATCAAAATTAGAGCCGCATCTATTCTCGAGCAACACAAAATCGCGCAGCTACGCATCAAAAATCCTGCTGCGCCGCGAATCTCTCACACACAAGCGGCGCATCAAACTGCGCCTTGCAGCAAAAAATCGCCGCGATCTCGAGATCTTGACGCTAGTGTGCGAAGCCCTTAACAAGTTATAGGTGGTAATCATTTCGTTTGAAAACATTTTCCGCGTAATTCCCCCAACGCACAAAAGCCAGCCAATCTCACTCACAAACGTTCGCTCACAATGAGAGACTTAGTGCGATTTTTTCTCACGCCAGAGGGCATGACGCTCGTGTGGGACTAATCCTCTCTATATTATTAGTTGGGGATAAAGAAAGAGAGAGAGAGACAGTGAGTGGTCCTACCATCACTCTCTCTCTCACTACGCCCAAGTAAGAAAATCGCGTGATAAGCCCCTAGTGCGTTGACTGCCCTCTGGCGTGACAAATATCGCCATAGGTTGACCATTGCCGTAAAATGTCAGAACACCGATCACAGAACGTTCACACAAACACTCATGCACACGCCTTTAAATACACATTACATAATATTTATTCAATATAAATGTTCAAAAGTCATTTCAAACTTTGAAAAGCATATCCGTGAACAAACCTTTCAATTTGTGAATGAAGTGCACTTACACACACAGCATCATTTTATAATCCATCAACGAGGTTTGGAAACACATTCACAAACAACCGGCTATGTTCTCTCCACTTAAGCTTTACATTAGTCAACAATGTTTATTTTTCAAACTTCAAATGAAAATGAAATACCTTTCAGGCCTCTAGTTTCAATCGAACATCCATCCAGCTCTCCTCTCCCTAAACCATTTGCTCTACTCATTTATTGGCAAAGATGGGAGTTTTACTACCACCCACACAATTCTCTCATTGAAAGTTTGCATTCACCCTTCTAGCGCCATAGATTTGCTTACCTACTTGTTTCACCGTTGATCTCAACTGACAAGTGGAGTACCTATTTTTGTATAAATTAAAGAATAAGAACAACACACGACACACACACACACACACACACACACACACACACACACATATATATATATATATATATATATATATATATATATATATATATATATATATATATATATATATATAAATAATAAAAAAATAAAAAAAAAAGTTTTTTTCAAGCAAACTATATATATATAAGAGGAAAGTTTAATGGTGTGGTTGTTTTTTCTTCTTCAATTCTTGTACGTTTATATATATATATATATATATATATATATATATATATATATATATATATATATACGCACGCGCGCAGCGCTTACGCATACACAAACCATCACATAAACATAAACACACGTTGTGTGCATAACAATTAAACTGCATAATAGACAATCCCTTCACATAAACGACGCCGCCAGCTGGTTCAACAACAGTTCAAAGGAGAAAAGCTCTTTGTTAATCACCTTAGGCGTTTTCAAGTGAGTGCGTTTATGACTCTCTCTCGCTCTCTCTCTCTCTCTCTCTCTTTTCTCTCTCTCTCAAATCTATATCCTTGGAAAAAGTTTGTTTTCAATTTTCTCTCTCTCTCTCTCTCTCTCTCTCTCTCTCTCTCTCTCTCTCTCTCTCTCTCTCTCTATCTGTCTCTCTCTATCCCTTCCTCTCTGTCTCTCTTTGTCTGTCACTGTCTCTCCACCTCCGTCTCTGCCTCTTTCTCTCTTATCATCTGTCTCTCTCTCTCTCTCTCTCTCTCTCTCTCTCTCTCTCTCTCTCTCTCTCTCTCTCTCACACACACACACACACACACACACACACTCTCTGTCTCTCTGTCTCTCTCTCTCTGGACAGATTGGAAGACTAGGCGTTGCCTAAAATCTTTATCCTTGAAAAATAAAGTTAAAGTTTTTAAGTTTTCAAGTTTTCAAGTTTTTCTCTCTCTCTCTCTCTCTCTCTTCCCAAATGTTCTTAAGAACAGGGGTATCAGGGGAAGAATGTTTAACCCTTTCGCCGCCAGTCATTTTTCAGCCACAAAATACCATTAAACTTAACTGGGTAGAGAAAAACAAATCTGCAATATTGGGAATTCCTCTGTGACATGTATAACATTAGGCCTATCCTTACTTCCCAAAAATTAAGAAAATAGGGTCTTCAGATAACAGGACCTGATTTGATGCCTTTTAGTGACATGGGTGTTAAACATTTGTGGTGCATAAATGCGACATTGGCGGTGAAAGGGTTAATGCTATTATTAGTATTTATAATGTTGTCAAGGCAAAGGTAAGAGCAGGCGGTGAGTTAAGTGATGTTTTTATGTGCCCCCTTGGACTTAAACAAGGTGGAATATGCAGTCCTGTACTGTTCTCTCTCTTTATTAATGAGCTGGCTTGTGAAATCATTAATAAGGGAAAACATGGTCTTCAACTTATTCCTGATTTATTAGAAATAGTAATCCTTATGTTTGCTGATGACATAATCTTAATATCAGACTCTGTTATTGGGTTACAAAATCAGTTGCATGTTTTGTATGAGAAAAGAAAAGAAAAGAAAGGAGTAATTAATATTTTCAAATTGTTAAAATCGATTGGTGAAAGATCTCCAAAGATATTTTTCAAAATTTTCGATGCACAAATACAACCTATGTTAAGTTATGGTGCTGAGATATGGGGTATTATAGCTAATCACGACATAATAGAGAAAGTCCACCTGTTTTCACTGAAGCGATTTTTAAATGTGAGCATTAGGACGCCCAATGCAATTATATACGGTGAGTTGGGTAGGTTTCCTTTGTACACAAATTTGTATTTAAGATCAATAAAATATTGGCTAAGCATTAACAGACTGCCAGATCATAGGCTACCCCTGAAAGCTTACAGAATGCTACTTTTCCTTCATCACCAAAATCGAAATACATGGGCCACATCTATTTGCTTTATATTACATAAATATGGGTTTCAGGAAGTGTGGGAGAATCAAGGAGTCGGAAATCAAAAGTTTTCTTGCTCTTTTCCGTTCAAGACTGATTACCAGCTAGAATTAGTCTGATACGGTTTTGACTCGGTGTGTCGCAACTCAAAATTCACAGATGAAGGTTCAGATGTAATGTAGCAGAGAACGATCTAGCATGCCCATTCTGTAGAACCCAAATAGAAACAGAGGTTCATTTTGTATTCAAGTGTCCCATGTATAAAAATCTAAGGCAACAATATATACCCGGAAAATAATACAACAACCCATCCTTGTTTAGACTGACTATGCTATTAGCATGCGAAAACAAATCTATGGTTTTGCATTTAGCTGTGTTTTTAGACAAAGCATTTTAGGTTCGTTATTTATATACGCTTGTGTGAAATTATGTGCGTGTCCGTGTGCAAGCTTTGTAGAGTAACCGTATAATGTTTTGTATTTATATTTATGCATGTGCATGCGTCGAGAAATCCATAATAATGGTCCTTGTATTTTGTACGCTTTAAAATGAAGATTCATGTGCTCTGTTCAGTATACAATTCTTTCCATACCTAAGGACTGTAGATATGACAACTGAAATGTTACTTTATGCCCAAGTATTTTTTTCTCTTTTACAATATGTGCGACAATTTTGGACCGACAGACCGACCGACAGACAGACAGACCGACAAAGTGAGTTATTGGTTTGTGGCTTGAGCCACAAACAAAAACGTTCAGTGTTCAGTGTTCTCTCTCTTCCCATCTGTCTCTGTCTCTCTCTCTCCCTCCCTCCCTGTTTCTCTTCAGTGTCTTTCCCTCTTTCCCTCTTTCTCTCCACCTCCGTCTCCATGCCTTTCTCCCTATCTTTCTCTCTCCCTGCTTCTAGGTCTCTCTCTCTCTCTCTCTCTCTCTCTCTCTGTCAAATGAATGAATAAGGGGAAGTAACTCTCTGTTAATTAACTACCTCTACCCAAAGTGTATGTTTGCATGGACGAGAGAGAGAGAGTGTGAGTGTGTGTGTGTGTGTGTGTGTGTGTGTGTGTGTGTGTGTGTGTGCGTGCGTGCGTGCGTGCGTGCGTGCGTGCGTGCGTGCGTGTGTGTGCGTGCGTGTGTGCGCGTGCGTGCGTGATTTTTATGTTGTGCATATGCGTGTGTGTAGGGGTGGGGTGGGGGGTTGGGGGGTGGGGATTAGAGCGTGGGCGATATAACAAGTTTAACAAACTGATTGTGATAAGTGCCAATGAGAGGGTTATTGTG
>CM065709.1:32694713-32702213 GCA_017654935.2 Phymorhynchus buccinoides
CATTCTTTACTATCAACAACAAAAAGACCACAATGATGATCAGCGCCACACATTCTTTACTATCAACAAAAAGACCACAATGATGATCAGCGCCACACATTCTTTACTATTAACAACAAAAAGACCACAATGATGATCAGCGCCACACATTCTTTACTATCAACAACAAAAAGACCACAATGATGATCAGCGCCACACATTCTTTACTATTAACAACAAAAAGACCACAATGATGATCAGCGCCACACATTCTTTACTATCAACAACAAAAAGACCACAATGATGATCAGCGCCACACATTCTTTACTATCAACAACAAACAGACCACAATGATGATCAGCGCCACACATTCTTTACTATTAACAACAACAAGACCACAATGATGATCAGCGCCACACATTCTTTACTATCAACAACAAAAAGACCACAATGATGATCAGCGCCACACATTCTTTACTATCAACAACAAACAGACCACAATGATGATCAGCGCCACACATTCTTTACTATCAACAACAAAAAGACCACAATGATGATCAGCGCCACACATTCTTTACTATCAACAACAAAAAGACCACAATGATGATCAGCGCCACACATTCTTTACTATCAACAACAAAGACCACAATGATGATCAGCGCCACACATTCTTTACTATCAACAACAAACAGACCACAATGATGATCAGCGCCACACATTCTTTACTATCAACAAAAAGACCACAATGATGATCAGCGCCACACATTCTTTACTATCAACAAAAAGACCACAATGATGATCAGCGCCACACATTCTTTACTATCAACAACAAAAAGACCACAATGATGATCAGCGCCACACATTCTTTACTATCAACAACAAAAAGACCACAATGATGATCAGCGTCACACATTCTTTACTATCAACAACAAACAGACCACAATGATGATCAGCGTCACACATTCTTTACTATCAACAACAAAAAGACCACAATGATGATCAGCGCCACACATTCTTTACTATCAACAACAAAAAGACCACAATGATGATCAGCGCCACACATTCTTTACTATCAACAACAACAAAGACCACAATGATGATCAGCGCCACACATTCTTTACTATTAACAACAACAAGACCACAATGATGATCAACGCCACACATTCTTTACTATCAACAACAAAAAGACCACAATGATGATCAGCGCCACACATTCTTTACTATCAACAACAAAAAGACCACAATGATGATCAGCGCCACACATTCTTTACTATCAACAACAAACAGACCACAATGATGATCAGCGCCACACATTCTTTACTATCAACAACAAACAGACCACAATGATGATCAGCGCCACACATTCTTTACAATCAACAACAAACAGACCACAATGATGATCAGCGCCACACATTCTTTACTATTAACAACAAGACAACAATGATGATCAGCGCCACACATTCTTTTACTATCAACAACAAACAGACCACAATGATGATCAGCGCCACACATTCTTTACTATCAACAACAACAACAAAGACCACAATAATGATCAGAGCCACACATTCTTTACTATCAACAACAAACAGACCACAATGATGATCAGAGCCACACATTCTTTACTATCAACAACAAAAAGACCACAATGATGATCAGCGCCACACATTCTGTACTATTTTCTTTATTTTGGGAGGTAAGGATTGGCCTAATGTGAAATATGTCACAGAGGAATTCACAATATTTGTCTGCAGATTTTTTTGTTCTCTTCTCAGTTAAGTTGAATGGTGTGGGTTTGGGGGGAGGCTGAAAAATGGCTGGCGGTGAAAGGGGTTAAAAGTAGCCTACGTGACATCGCGCACATACTTACGTGGTTGAAGTGTGTGTGGGTGTGCGTGCGTGCGTGTGCGTGTGTGTGCTTGTGTCAAAAAAAATTCATTTCAGATGGTACATTAGAAATAATGTTTGCTTTTTTACATCGTCATCTATAACACAAAGAAAGAAAGAAATGAGGAGAAATGAGCATGCAATAAATACAACACACACCCGTGCGTATGCGTGCGTGTGCGTGCAAGACAGTTTCTCTTTAAATACCGTATTTAGATACTTTGTAAGGTTTTTAGTCCGTTGAGCCATCACTTCTTCTTTTTTCTCACCACGTAAGATTTAATAATTTAAAAAAAGAAAATAACCACAATATTTGCACACACACACACACACACACACACACACACACACACACACACACACACACACACACACAAGACCTTAAATCTGAATAAAAACAAAACAACTGGCGCAAACAGAAAAAATACAACACATAATTGTTTTGGTTTGTTTAATGTCAGAAAGAGGAAATGGTAAAAATATTAAAAAAATGTTATAAGCTTATAGCATGTTGAGCTCGTGAGATAATTTGCGTACACTTCGGTCAACGTTCTTTCTCCTTTCAGGGACCAACTGTCTGGAATACACTTCCCATCAATATCAGACACTTACCTTCAACTTCTTCCTTCAAGTCTGCTGTGAAGACCAACTTTTTTTCAAGGATCATAATTCCTACCCCACCAATCCGCTCCTCTACACCCCCTTGTACTCAGTTTTCGTGAAATGATGAAGTGGCTGTCGCGCGCGCGCGTGTGCGTGTGCGTGTGCGTGTGTGTGTGTGTGTGTGTGTAAATTGTGTACCTTTTTCAAGATATGCGTTTTTGTTCATTTGTATATATGTACTTTTCTATATTCTACTCATGTAAAATGTATGTACGTTCGTCATGTTCTGATTGTGTAAGATAATGTATATTTTTTTATATTGTATTTGTATTAAATATGTAAAGCGCTTAGAGCCCTAAATCAGAGAACAGGCGCTATATAAATATTCATTATTATTATTATTATTATTATTATTATTATTATATAGTATGTCAATAAACTTTGTTAAGGGAGAAAGGTGGCAGAGTGGTTAAGACGTTCGCCTGCCAAATGTAATGCATGGCTGCAGCGTGAGTGACCCCTCCCCCCCCCCCCCCCCCCCCCCCCCCGAATCCCCCGGCCTCCTCCTCGCCCTTTCTTTCTAAGTTTGACAGGAAAATCGAACTAGAACGTCCAGTCCTTCTGGATGGGGACTTAAAGCTAGTCTGACCCGTTGCGCTTTACGCACGTAAAAATACCTCGGCAGTTGAAAGTCGGTAAGAGCAGGGAGAAATCCCGCTGCATGGTATGGCCAAATTGATAGCTAGGGTTTCCTATGTGTGTCTTCACCCTGTGCCCCCCAAAACAATTATATAAAAAAGGGTAGGCGCTGCACTTACGGCGACGCTCTCTCCGGGGGAGAGCAGCCCGAATTTCACAGAGATAAGAGTCTGTGACTAGAATATACCAAATACCCCTAAAAAAAACCACAACTAAATGGTGAAATAAGAAATGCGCTTGCACACACCATGGTATTCAGTCTAAAATCCATGTGATGGTGAGTATGTCCTGCTCTAGAGGGTGAGCACACACGCACGCACGTCCATGCACACATACGCAGAGAGAGAGAGAGAGAGAGAGAGAGAGAGAGAGAGAGAGAGAGAGAGAGAGAGAGAGAGAGAGAGAGAGAGAGAGAGAGAGAGAGAGAGAGAGAGAGAGAGAGAGAGAGAGAGAGAGAGAGAGAGAGAGAGAGAGAGAGAGAGAGAGAGAGAGAGAGAGAGAGAGAGAGAGAGAGAGAGAGAGCACGAACACGATTCTTTATTGAGGGAAAATAGATAAGCTACAAAAGCTTCTTTTCACTATGCCCTCACACAAAAAGGGAAACTAAAGAAAAAGAAAGAGAAGAGAGAGAGAGAGAGAGAGAGAGAGAGAGAGAGAGAGAGAGAGAGAGAGAGAGAGAGAGGAGAGAGAGAGAGAGAGAGAGAGGAGAGAGAGAGAGAGAGAGAGAGAGAGAGAGAGAGAGAGAGAGAGAGAGAGAGAGAGAGAGAGAGAGAGAGAGAGAGAGAGAGAGAGAGAGAGAGAGAGAGAGAGAGAGAGAGAGAGAGAGAGAGAGAGAGAGAGAGAGATAATGGTATTGAATTGAATTATAAATGGATAAGCAACAACACATTTTTTCTCTCACCATGTCCATGTCCACAAAGACAAGTAAACAATAATTTACAAAGCAATCAAACACTACAAGAAATCATACATACATAACAAAATACGTCTTTTCATATAATAACAAGAGCATACACACTTCAGCAAGCCCTCAACACACTTAACACAACGCACATGCAAAAGAAATGAAAACAAACAAACAAACTAAGAGACAAACAAACAAACAAGCAAACAAAAAAGGAAATGAGCAAACTTATTCCTAGTGCAAACTAGAGAGAGAGAGAGAGAGAGAGAGAGAGAGAGAGAGAGAGAGAGAGAGAGAGAGAGAGAGAGAGAGAGAGAGAGAGAGAGAGAGAGAGAGAGAGAGAGAGAGAGAGACAGAATACAGAGAGACACAGAGAGAAACAGATACACAGAGAGAGAGAGAGAGAGAAACAGTCAGACAGAGAGAGAGAGAGAGAGAGAGAGAGAGAGAGAGAGAGAGAGAGAGAGAGAGAGAGAGAGAGAGAGAGAGAGAGACAGAGAGAGACAGAGAGACAGAGAGTGAGAGAGAGACACTGACACTGGTTTATTGTCATTACCACCTGGAGGGGTCTATTAGAGAGACAGAGACAGAGACAGAGACAGAGACAGAGAAAGACAGAGAGAGGGACTACGCTGACGGAGAAATAGACAAACAGGCAGACAGCCAGAGAGAGACAAATAGACAGACAGAGACAGAGACAGGCTTTCGCTGACGGAGAGAGACAGACAGACAGACACAGATTGAGGCAATGAATAAATAACGCAACACAGCAGTGTGGTGGTATCAAACGCCGAACCAAAGCTGAGGAAAATGTCACTCTTTCCATTTACCACTTCCACACCCCCTCCTACTACTCCCCCCCCCCCCTTCTCCCTGTGTGATGATGACCTAACCTTACTGAGAAAGGTGGCGGAGTGGTTAAGACGTTCGCCTGCCAAATGTAGTGCGTGACTGCAGCGTGAGTGACGCCCCCACCCCCACCCCACCCACCCCATCCAGGTTCGAATCCCAAACCTCCTCGCCCTTTCTTTCTAAGTTTGACAAGAAAATCGAACTAGAAAGTCCAGTCCTTCAGGATGAGGACTTAAAGCTAGTCTGACCCGGCCGTTGCGCTTTACGCGGCACGTAAAAACCCCTCGGCAGTTGAAAGTCGGTAAGAGCAGGGAGAAATCTCGCTGCATGGTATGTCCAAATAGCGCTTTTCCCGAGCACCCTATCTGCATCATAACGTTATGGGGCGTTCTTTTAGCGCTTTTTGCGAGCAATTTGTCTGCGCCCTAACGTTATGGAGCGTTCTTTAGCGCTTTTCCCGAGACACCCTATCTGCACCCTAATGTTCTGGGGCGTTCTTTTAGCGCTTTTTGCGAGCAATTTGTATGCGCCCTAACGTTATGAAGCGTTCTTTAGCGCTTTTCCCGAGACACCCTATCTGCACCCTAACGTTCTGGGGCGTTCTTTTAGCGCCTTTTGCGAGCAATTTGTCTGCGCCCTAACGTTATAGAGCGGGTTTTTTTAGCGCTTTTCCCGAGCACCCTATCTGCACCATAAGGCTCTGGGGCGTTCTTTAGCGCTTTTCCCGAGCACCCTAACGTTCTGAAACGTTCCTTAACGCTTTGCACGCGAGGCTGAAATGTTCTATTATCTATATATAAAATGCGCTAAGGATCCGAGGAGGGACAGCTAAAAACTCGAGTACCGCGTAAATGTCAGACTTTTGCTTGACATGCAGGTCAAGATACACACTTCATCTATTTATTCCGCTATGTCAGATTTAACATTTTGCTTTTGAATGTTGATTTTGAAGGCAAAATGTTGCTCGTGTGTCAGTTGGCATTATTTTGAAGCTGCGTCATGAAGCTACCTTCGGAAAACACGAAGTTTGCCGAAGTTATTCAAGTTGGCTATACATCCAAAATGTGGGTCGTCTGCTTCGCCCGAAAATTGCCGAAGCTACCTTCGGAAAACACGAAGATTGCCGAAGTTACGCAGGTCATCCCTTCTTCCTCTTAGGCATATAATGAATTTTTTTACTACTTTCGACGAAGCCTTAATAACTCGACAGGTTAGGACGCTGCAAATACGTGTAGGTCGTGGGTTCGAGTCTGCCCCTCGCCACAATATTTTTTTTTTTTTTTTTTTTTTTGGAGGGGGGGGGAGGCTTTTCATCTTTTTTTTTAAAGGAGAGGGGAGTGGGCGGAAGGGGGGGGGGGGGGGACGCAGCCCAGGGAGGGGGAAAGCTGAAGGTGGGCGGAGGGGGGGGGGGGGGGTACAGGGGGAGGGGGAAAGCAGGATAGGGGAAACCCCAAGCGAAGCTAGGAAGGAGAAGAGGGAGGCGAGTACCTTCTGGAAGTTTGGAAAGCTGGGGGTGGGCGGAGGGGGGGGGGGGGCACGGGGAGGGGGAAAGCAGGATAGGGGAAACCCCAAACGAAGCTAGGAAGCGCAGATGCTTCATGCTGCCGTGTGGAGCACGGGTGAGTGGGCGGAAGGGAGGGGTGCTGCCGTGCGGAGCACGGGTTTATCTAGTAATAAATTATTCGTTTTACACTTTCTCATTCTTACCGGTTTTGTTGTTGTTGTTTATTTGTATGTTTGGTTGTTTTCGTGCTTTTGTCTATGAAGCCTGTGTGCGTGAAACGTTATTGAATTCTGTTTGATCTTGCAGCACGATTACTTTTGTTTAAAACACTTGGCTCAGGTTTTTCATTTATGATTGTGGATGGATGCATCTGGAACTCTTTCGAAATGTGTGTGTGTGTGTGTGTGTGTGTGTGTGTGTGTGTGTGTGTGTGTGTGTGTGTGTGTGTGTGTGTGTGTGTGTGTGTGTGTGTGTGCGTGCGTGTGCGTGCGTGCGTGTGCGTGCGTGCGTGTGCGTGTGCGTGCGTGTGCGTGTGCGTGCGTCTGTCTGTGTGTGTGTGTGTGCGCGTGCGTGTGTGTGTGTGACAGAGAGTGTGTGTGTGTGTGTGTGTGTATAAGTTACGGGAACAACACACACACACGCACACACACACACACACACGCACATACACACACACACACACGTGCGCGCGCGCGCAGATACACACATGCAAGCGCGCGTATTGCTAGAGTTAAGAAGGGTCAATAATATAATTAAATACCTTTTACTTCTATTTAATTGCTTTTGCTTGAGACTCTCTCTCTCTCTCTCTCTCTCTCTCTCTCTCTCTCTCTCTCTCTCTCTCTCTCTCTCTCTCTCCTTTCCTTTCCTTTCTCCTTTTCTCTCTGTCTCTCTCTCTCTCTCTCTCTCTCTCTCTCTCTCTCTCTCTCTCTCTCTCTCTCTCTCTCTCTCTCTCTCTCTCACACACTCTGTCTCTCCAAGGACAGATTGGAAGACTAGGCGTAGCCTAAAATCTTTATCCTTGAAAAATAAAGTTAAAGTTTTCAAAGTTTTCAAAGTTTTCTCTCTCTCTCTC
>CM065709.1:32707213-32709713 GCA_017654935.2 Phymorhynchus buccinoides
GACAAGAAATGTGGCCAGACCACTGAGGGAAAAGCTGCACGGAAACCTGACTGATCTCCAGGCGACTGCTGCATTCGTGCGGACTGCTGGCATCTCCATCTGATGTGATCGACGAAGAAGAAGAAGAGTTCCTTCTTTCCCCGGACAATCAGGGAGTGGAACGACCCGCCTACATCAGCAATGGAGGCCAGAACTCCCAGAGAGTTTCGCAGCCGGAGTCTGGAAGACACCTGAATGGACACCCGCCTGCTGCACCTGTAATGCCTGATGGCCCCCAGTCAGGGGTCATTGAGCTGGCAACCCCCAAACTCTCTTATTTTCTTTGTTTCTCCTTCTCTTCTGCTTTTGCTGGAAGTGGGGCCTGTTCCTTCCCGGCTGAACTAGGGGTGGTTAATGGTCTTAATCCAGTGCAAGCACTTAATCCTTTCTCTTTTTATCTGTCCCTCTTCTGTCTAAGGCCTAACTTTTCAGTTTCTTTTCAGGCTTTGAGCCTTTTCTTCCGGCATAAGTGGTAGAACATCCCGGTTCTGTGGCAAAATAATCAAAGAGCTGCTAATTGTGGCCACGCATAGCGAAGAAGAAGAAGAAGAAGAAGAAGAAGAAGAAGAAGAAGAAGAAGAAGAAGAAGAAGAAGAAGAAGAAGAAGAAGAAGAAGAAGAGAGAGTAAGAGAGAGAGAGTAAAGAGAGAGAGAGACGAGAGAGAGAGAGAGGAGAGAGAGAGAGGAGAGAGAGAGAGAGAAGAGAAAGAGGAGAGAGCGAGAGAGAGAGAGGGGGTGGAGAGAGAGAGAGAGGAGAGGGGATGGAGGAGAGAGAGGAGAGAGAGAGAGAGAGAGAGAGAGACCCAAAAAACAAAAAAAACTCAAACTCAAAAATGTTAAATTTAATATCTCAGACCTCCGGCCTATAACATTGAGGGTGTCTGGCATATACACACATAATGTAATAAATGAAAACAGTACAAATGTGAATGTTTTTTCACTTAGCACTCTAGCATGTTTATCCAAATAAATTGAGAGAGAGAGAGAGCTGAGAGATAGAGAGGAGAGAGAGAGAAGAGAGATCTGAGGAGAGAGAGAGAGAATGATCCGAGAGAGAGACGAGAGGAGAGAGAGAGAGAGAGAGAGAGCGAGAGAGAGAGAGAGAGAGAGAGAGAGAGAGAGAGAGAGAGGAAGAGAGAGAGACCGGATGAGAGAGAAGAGATGAGACGAGAAGAGAGAGAGACAGCGACACAGAGAGAGTTAGTTCAAACAGTGCTTCTGCGCGATCGATTTCATTAATTTCTTAAAGTTTGTCTCTGAAATCAATGATATCCCGTTGCAGGCCGGTACGCACGCTTTCTTTCAGACTATCAGCAATATTGCACAATTCCGCTGATCTAATTGCTTTTTGTTTGAACAAAACGAAGGACAAGCCGGCCATATTTTATTGAAACAGAGAATGGGTCTCTCTCTAATAGGGAGAGAAACACAGAGAAGACACAAAAATCGACAATGTTTTTTCCCTAAAGGGAAAACTATCGTTGACAAAAGGGGTGGGTGGATGGGTTGGGGTGGGGGTGGGAAGCGGAGATGAAGTTCTGAAGGGGGATCGATTTTTTGGCGTTATGAATTGCCTCCCTTGGCGCTTGTCCCACAATGCATTGCGTTCGTTATCATTTTTTTTATATATGATTATTATTATTACTCCCAGCTGTGTAAGAACAAGAAGTGCACTGGAATGGAAACGAGGGTTGTGCGTTTCTTGTCTGTCTGTCTGTCTGTCTGTCTGTCTGTCTGTCTGTCTCAGACCTGTTTACCCCCTACACAAATCTTGAGTAGTCTGGATAGCTGAAATGAGTAGTTTTGGTGCACAATGTGTAGTCGTATTCATTTAACCCTTTCGCCGCCAGCCATTTTTTGGCCCAAATTTTCCATTAAACTTACATGGGTACAGAAAAGATGTTGCTTTCAATATTGGGGATTCCCCTGTGACATGCTTAAAGTAAGGTCTATCATTATCTCCCAAAATTAAGAACACGATCATTGGATAACAGACCCTGATTATAAGGCGCTTAGTGACATGGCTGTTAAATCATTGTGGTGCAAAAATGCGACATCGGTGGTGAAAGGGTTAAACCATCAAACAATGTTCACTGAAAATGAGTAGCAATCAAGAATTTTAAAGAGCATTATTTATCAATGTGGAAGAGTAGCAGAGGTCCAAACTGAGTAGAATACTACTCGAAAAGAGTAGAGTAAACAGGCCTGCTGTCTGTCTGTCTCTCTCTCTCTCTCTCTTCTCGTCTCTTTGTGTGTGTTTGTGTGTGTGTGCGCGCGTGTGTGTGCGAGCATGCGTGCGTGCGCGCAGTGTGTGAGTATCTGTCTGCGTGCGCGTGTGAGTGCGTGCGTGGGTACGTGTGTATGTGTCTGTGTGTGCGCGCTTGCGTGCATGTATGCGTGACTTTTTTTCCCCTACTTCACAGCGCCTAAGCTACTTAACAGATCTTGACGAAGCTTTGCAG
>CM065709.1:32722213-32727213 GCA_017654935.2 Phymorhynchus buccinoides
GTGTGTGTGTGTGTGTGTGTGTGTGTGTGTGTGCGTGTGCGTGCGTGCGTGCGTGTGTGCGTGCGTGTGTGTGTGTGTGTGTGTGTGTGTGTGTGTGTGTGTGTGTGTGTGTGTGTGTGTGTGTGTGTGTGTGTGTGTGTGTGTGTGTGTTGTATCTTTCTGCCTTACCTGGTACATTCTCCCGCCTTTAAAAACAAAACAAAAAACAAATCCACTTTCAAAAACATTTCCTCCAGCCACAGTCGGACATGCTGGGCCTAAGTATTTCTTACTTAGCCGCTTAACGGTAGCACGACGCATCTGCGCTCATAATAGGGCATTTGCCACGAGTGTTCGTTCTCTATACTAGACTACTAATTTGCCCGCTCTCGTTCTGCCCGAGTTACGCTGACCTTTCTAATTCAACTCTCTAAATTCAACTCAGTGAATTTCAAGGTCGTCCTGGCGTGGCAAATGCTCTATTGACAGGAACTGTCTGAGCGATCGAAGAACAAGAACGTTTCTGTCAATATTTAAACCAAAAAAAGGAATGGTTCCAGCAAAAAAATAGCATAAGTGCATGGCTTTGTACATCGATTTCTCCTCAAATATGTAGATTTACACCCTCCTGCTCTATTTCTTGGTTCTTTCCGTGGTTAGGGATACGGTTAGAGTTAGATGGTCTTTTCTTTTGCCACAAGCATCTGTTTTTTTGTCAAAATCTAAAAAACAATAGCATTAAATCGCTGCCATATTTAAACAAGTCGAACTCTCTCTCTCCCAAATTGCTTTAAATGCAATTTGCAAAATATGGCCCTTGGGGAGTTTGCACCGAGCAAGTTAATTAATTCTTCTTCTTCTTCGATCGCTCAGACAGCTTCCTGTTAACTATGAGCGCAGATGCGTCATGCTGCCGTTATGCGTCTAACTAAGAGAGGGTTAGGCCCAGCAAGTCCGAGTTCGGCTGGAGGAAATCTTTTTTGAAAGTGTGATGTGTGTGTGTGTTTTTAAAGGCGGGAGAATGGACCAGGGCCTGTATTCACGTTGAGATAGCAGGAGACTTAGCATGATGCTAACTTAGAAGCTCTTCCAATGTCCTATAGGATTTAATAGGACTTTTGGAAGAGCTTCTAAGTTAGCATGATGCTAAGTGTCATGCTATCTCAACGTGAATACAGGCCCTGGTTAGGCAGAAAGGTAGTAAATGACAGTAAAATGCAAAGGGAAAATGGCGGAGTCAAAGAGAGTGACAGATGAGAGGAAGTTACAAGGACAGAACTTCCAGAAGGTGGGGGAACTATTTATATAAAAGACCCCCCCCGGTATCCCCACGGGGGAAGTTAAGTAGGAGCAGGTTTGTTTTAAAGACACACTGACCCACCACGATTAAGTCCCTTGGTGGTTTTTTCTGGGTAGCTGTGACCCACATACAAATGCCCGCATCTTCAACTTCAAATTGAGGCTGCTCTTTAAAATGATGTTTCGTTTTTCAGTTTGGGGATCATTTGTATGGGAGTCAAACCTGGTCAAAACAAGATTTCTTACCAGCTATAAGAGGGGAAACACGTGAAAACCGTGATTTTGACACGTGACGTGGTGGGTCTTTAAGGGACATTATGTTTGCTCGTTATAACGGTACTGAGAGACTCCCTAATGTGAAGGCTTGATGCAACGCATTATAGAGAGTAACAAGAGGCAAAGCCTTCAAGGCTCACTCGAACAGGAACATGTGGGACAACAACAAACAAAGATTGAGGGGGGGGGGGGGTGTAGAGTACAAGATTGCCAATACATTTTTGCTTGTGGCTCAAGCCACAAACCTATAACTCACTTTGTCGGTCTGTCGGTCCAAAATTGTCGCACATTTTGACAAAATTGTCGCACTTCAAATCGAGGCTACACTTCTGGCCGCTCTTTAAAATGATGTATTTTAAAAGCGTACAAAATAATAAACATACGTAATACAGACACTACAACAGACACGACGAGTATGCGGTGCTTCTTTCGATGAGTATAAGTAGGGTACATAGTTTTAAATGTTTTCCAAAAGATATAAAAAGTTACGAAATGGTGCAGAGATAACATTCTGGTTTACAGATTAAAAGTATTGAAAAGCCAGGGGAGGTAACTCATGATTGGAGTGGTAAAAATAGACCGCGTGCCACAAACTATTGCGATTTCGCGCTTGTTAAAGTACAAATCAAACTATCGTTAATGAATACAGCTAAAAAAAATAGAATTTTTGTTAAGTGCCCATGCCGAGAATCGTCCCCGGAACCATTGGCATGACAGACAGACACTCTACCAATGAGCTATCGAGGCTTTCAGTGTTGATGAGTTTCTTAACTCATGCTGCCTGTTGAATACTCTCTAACCCACTGATCTAAAATGTTATCTGTCTGTTATCTGTTTACAGTGTTGCTTTAAGTATTTAATTATTCAAATCATTATTGCTTGAAAGCTTGCATAGACATCTATATGTGTGCAAAGTTTGAACAATGTATGCCTTCTATTTCCCGAGAAAATGCCAACGTTAAAGTTTGGAGATTAGACCACAGACCGAACACACACAAAAATGTCATACACACACACACACACACACACACACACACCAATTTAGTCAGTGGCGTAGGAACGTTTTCAAGCCAGGGGGGACAGGATTGCCAACAAACAGGGGGGGGGGGGGGGGGCACAAGTGCACGCACAAGGTGGATGGATAAGTTAAATTACACGTCTTAGTAAATGCTACAAAACACTTTGCCATTGTTTTTTTCCTAACTATAATCATAATCAACAATAAACAAAATCTATGAAGGAAAAAAACATGATGTGAATTGAAAGGAAACAACAACAAGACATAAAAATGCAGCCATGTTTAGGGGCAGATCAGCCAGTCATGGAAGAGGGGAGGGGGTAGTTCCAAGTGGTGAGTTGGGGGGGTGAGGGGTTTGGGGGGCTTGCCTCCCAGAAGCTGACGATAACCTGAATGAAAAAGATGCAATCAAGGCTTCTCGTGAGAGAATAAGCTGACACTGTAGCATGGGACTCCATTTTTCTCCCTCTTTTTTCTTTTCTTCCTATTTTCATTATTTTATCTGAGGGGGTGGAACCCCTGTAACCCCTGTAACTCCTGTAACCCCTCTCAACTCCATATCGGAGCCATCTAAACGTCATACCACATCGTAGCAAGTCTTTGGTGATGATTGAGTTTAAGAAAAGACCAAACCATAAAAAAACAAAGTTACTCTAATTATTCGTATCTATAAGCAAGAAGTGTACTTTACTACTTATAGGGTAGGTCTAGCTCAGACAATATTTCATGGTAAATTGTACACATCATTTATTGGAAATCAAGCCAGGCCATGCTACTGTCAAATATTGTGATACCAAAAAATCAGTTATAATCGATTATACTACTTCAAAACAAATGTCATTATCACTATCATCCACCTAGTAAAACAAAGCATACTAAATTCTACCAATTATGTAAAACTTCAAAACGTGTGTGTCAGTCAGTCCTGTCTGACTAGCCACGTCTTCCAGGTACAAAGGAGGCAATTACTATTCTGGAGGACTGGGAATTGTGTTAATGCTAGCCATTTTTCAACACTAGCCATTTCTCAACCCAAACTTTCCATTAAACGTGCCTGGCCAGAAAAAAAATTTCTGTCTGCAATATTTGGGGATTCCTCTGTGACATGCATAAAATAAGGCCTCTCCTTAACTCGCAAAATGAAGAACATAATGTCACTGGATACCAGACCTTCATTTCATGCCTTTACGTGACATGGGTGTTATATCATTGTGGTGCCAAGAGGCGACAGTGGCCATGAAAGGGTTTTAAACGTAAAGAATTTATAATTTGCCATCTCCAGATTCAAAATGTGACATAGAACATGGATCAAAGCTAAAGGTACATTTGCGAGCAACCAATAAACCAGTGAAACCGGGTTGAACCACGCAGGCCCTCAGCTCTAATGAGCGCTTTCAATTTCAATGACATGAATTCACATTAGCAGCTTCACTGAAGTTTGGATTTTGTGTGTGTCGTCTGTACTGTTTCATCTCCAAGGGTGTGGAAGTGGTGGGATGGTGTAAAATGTAAGGAGAGGGGAGGGGGGGGGGGGGGGGGACAGAAGCAGAATTGGGGTGCAACTGAATTTTGTTTTACAAATTCCATATCTTCTGACTTCTCCACAACCCTAACCCTTATCCATTAAAAAGGGACAGTATTTGATAGGTCTCGTAACTGTACATTTAAAAACGGACATAATTTCAGTATCAGAATTTATTTGATGTAAATTATTGTATGAAACATTTGAGCCTTTGAATCCCCCCCCTCCCCTATCTCTCTCTCTCTCTCTCTCTCTCTGCTTCATTTTGGGGGGGAGCATGTCTGCCCCCCCCCCCTCCTATGTGCCGGAAGGAGGGGGGTAGCCCCCCACACCCTCCTATGTGCCGGAAGGAGGGGGGTAGCCCCCCACCCCCTCCTATGTGCCGGAAGGAGGGGGGTAGCCCCCCACCCCCTCCTATGTGCCGGAAGGAGGGGGGTAGCCCCCCACCCCCTCCTATGTGCCGGAAGGAGGGGGGTAGCCCCCCACCCCCTCCTATGTGCCGGAAGGAGGGGGGTAGCCCCCCACCCCCTCCTATGTGCCGGAAGGAGGGGGGTAGCCCCCCACCCCCTCCTATGTGCCGGAAGGAGGGGGGTAGCCCCCCACCCCCTCCTATGTGCCGGAAGGAGGGGGGTAGCCCCCCACCCCCTCCTATGTGCCGGAAGGAGGGGGGTAGCCCCCCACCCCCTCCTATGTGCCGGAAGGAGGGGGGTAGCCCCCCACCCCCTCCTATGTGCCGGAAGGAGGGGGGTAGCCCCCCACCCCCTCCTATGTGCCGGAAGGAGGGGGGTAGCCCCCCACCCCCTCCTATGTGCCGGAAGGAGGGGGGTAGCCCCCCACCCCCTCCTATGTGCCGGAAGGAGGGGGGTAGCCCCCCACCCCCTCCTATGTGCCGGAAGGAGGGGGGTA
>CM065709.1:32747213-32749713 GCA_017654935.2 Phymorhynchus buccinoides
TTTGTAAAGAGTGTAGCTTGCTGTGCTCATGAAATAATTTGTGTAGGCTACAATGGAATATATTATGTCGATAAACTACAAAAAATAAATAATAATCGTAAACAAAACTAGTAGGGTTTTTAATCCAGATTCGTTTTACACTGTAGCATTTTCACGAGAATCATGCATGCCTCGTCAAATTATATAAATGTCAAAACCGGATCGCACTGAATCGGCCTGTCAGTCCGCCTGTTTGTCTGTAACTGTCTGTCCATCCGTCTGTTAAACTCTCCCTCTCCCCCCCCCCCTCCTCTGTCCCTTTCTCTCTCTCGATCTCTCTCTGTTTGTCTCTCTCCCCTTCTCTCTCTCTCTCTCTCTTCTCTCTCTCTCTCTCTCTCTCTCTCTCTCTCTCTCTCTCTCTCTCTCTCTCTCTCTCTCTCTCTCTCTCTCTCTCTCTCTCTCTCTCTCTCTCTCTCTCTCTCTTTCTCTCTCTCTCTCTCTCTCTCTCTCTCTCTCTCGTTTTCTGTATGAATTTTGTATGTGCATGCTTTTTCACTTTCATTCTTTTTTTAAATGTTCCATTTATTGTTAATGGTGGTTATTGTTTTTTCTTCTCCTTTTTCATTTTTTTATGAGGGCTGGATGTAAACAAGCCTGTATAGTGCTTAGTCTTTTCCCTCAATAAAAAAAGGTTCGTTCGTTCGTTCGTTCGTTCTTTTCCTCTCTCTCCCCCCCCCCCCCCCCATCTCTCTCACTCCCTCTTTCTCATTCTCTGTCGGTCAATAGGTCTGTCTGTCTGTCTACCTGTTGACCTATCTCCCCCCCTCCCATCTCTCTCACTCCCTCTTTCTCATTCTCTATCGGTCAATAGGTCTGCCTGTCTACCTGTTAACCTATCTCCCCCCCTCCCATCTCTCTCACTCCCTCTTTCTCATTCTCTGTCGGTCAATAGGTCTGCCTGTCTGTCTACCTGTTAACCTATCTCCCCCCCCCCCTCCCATCTCTCTCACTCCCTCTTTCTCCTTCTCTATCGGTCAATAGGTCTGTCTGTCTGTCTGTCTACCTGTTGACCTATCTCCCCCTCCTGTCACTTCTCTCCCCTCTTAGTATATGAATGACACAAGTTCAAATGTATTTTTCGTCCTCCCTTCTCTTTCTCTATCTCCTTTCTTCCGTCATGATTTCCTGTAGGGTTGTCCCACTGAAAGCCTCCATACAGGGATGTACCACTGCCTTCATGATAAAGGTCAAGATGTGCCACCCCCCCCCCCCCCCCCCCCCCCCCCCTCCCCCTACATTTCTTGGTTAATTGTATTTTTCCGTTTTTGCCTTTCTTACCATACATAAAGCTGTATTTTAGGAACCTATTTAGCTAATAACCTTTTTGGAATACTAACCCTATCCCTAACCCTAGCCCTAACCCTAACCCTACCCCCCACCCTATAAGACGGAAAAACGCAACGAACCACAACTGTGACAAACCGCGGTGTACTGCAGTAGTTAATACTTTTGAATGGTTAGGGTGTTCATTTATTTTTAAAAGTGGCATAGATTAGGCAAATTTTAAATGTTCAACTGCTAGATTTTTTATTTATTTTATAAGTACCCCCTCTATGAATTCAAAATGGCTGTGGCAGTGAAATGGGTTAATCCATTGTTATCAGTCTGGTTGTGGTTGAGCGTATAACATAGCATAACCCAGCGTATGTTTGTGTGTATATGCATGTGTGTGTGTGTGTGTGGGGGGGGGGGGGGTTGTGTGTGTGTCAGTGTGTGTGTGAACGTGGGTGCATAAGTGTGATAATTGCTGCCATCTTTACAGATGTTATTGAAAATTAAATTAAAATCCAAAATTTGTTCTCTTTAAAGGGAGTGTTTGGTGATTCATTGACCAAGTGAATCGAATCGTTATGCAGCGTGTCGCTCACCCTTTTAGGGACGGGGATTTCCGCCTAAGGTTTACCCAGGTGTGCGTTGCAGGTCTCTCTCGCTCAGCCCAGCCCACCCCCCACCCCCCTCCCACCACCACCCCTCCTCCCACCACTTCCTCTTCATCAATCTCTTCTCAGCAGTTGAGTGACGGGAACAGAACAGAGAGACAAAAAGAGAAAGAGAGAGAGAGAAAGCAAGAAGGAAGGAAGGAAGGAAAGGGCGAGGTACCCAATCGCCGTCTCCCAGCTCGCCGTTTCCCCACTCGCCGTTTTCTAGCTCGCCGCATAAGTTTTTCAATTTTACAATCTGTTACATTTCGCCGCATAGACCAGGGATAAGAAGCAGTAGTAAAATTTTATCTCTTGTGTATTCGACACTAAATTGACCCTAAACCTATCCCTAACCCTATCCCTATCCCTAACCCTATCCCTAACCCCATCCCTAACCCTATCCCTAACCCTATCCCTAACCCTATCCCTAACCCAACGGTAACCCTAAACCTATCACTATCCCTAACCCTAACCCTATCCCTAACTCTTCGCACATGCGCAGACACGTTGAGAGCAAATCCATGTTGAGAACGCCACAC
>CM065709.1:32759713-32777606 GCA_017654935.2 Phymorhynchus buccinoides
TATGTTTAGGGGATAGGGTTGTTAGGGTTAGGTTAAGAATTAGGATTAGGGATAGGGTTAGGGATAGGGTTAGGAAGCTAGGGTATTCCTTGTTTTTCAGATAGGTTAGGGATAGGGTTAGGGATATGTTTAGGGATAGGGTTAGGGTTAAGAATAGGGGGATTAGGGATAGGGTTAGGGATAGGGTTAGGGAATAGGGTATTCCTTGTTTTTCAGATAGGTTAGGGATAGGGTCAGGGAAATGTTTAGGGATAGGGTTAGGGTTAAGGGGATAGGGATTAGGGATAGGGTGGGGCTAGGGTTAGGTGAATAGGGTATTCCTTGTTTTTCAGATAGGTATGCTTAGGGGGGATATGGTTTAGGGGATCAGGGTTTAGGGTTAAGAATAGGATTAGGGATAGGGTTTTAGGGATAGGGTTAGGAATAGGGTTAGGGATACGTTTAGTCCTAGTCCACCCGTCTCAAAAAACAACTTCGATGGAACTTATTTTAGTTTTGTTTTATATTAAACAAATTTTAGAATAAGCATTCGTGAAATTAGTTACATACGTGACAATCTGTGTATGTCTGTATATGTGTGTTAGCAAACCTCGATGATAAAAACTGAATGCGCTCATTTAGGACAGAAGCGATGCGCTCAATTACGACAGAGGGGGATGCGCTCATTTCGGACTGCATGCATACGCTCATATGAGCCGGAAAAAGTCGATGCGCGTTTATCGACAATAGAAAAAATGCGCGCTTATCGTATGCAGCCGAGGAGCCGCTGTTTAGCAAAAAAACAGTTGGTAAACTTGTCCGAGTCGCTAGCTCGTAATCCGTCAGGTTTGCGAGTGCGCGGGTTCGAACCCAGCTCGGTTCACAGTGGTGTGTCCTTGGGAAAGGCAATCTTACTCCTATTTTCCTCACTCCACCCAGACGTCAGTTGGGGGGGAAAGTCCTTCGGATGAGACTTTTCAAAAACACAAGGTCTCCGTGTGCGAACGCACGCACAAGATCTGGCGCACACATTAAAGCCCATCCGGTACGAGTAGGCCGTGTGTGCCGGTGTGGAATGGATGACGCGAATTCACATAGCACGCATCCTGTGCGCTATTAATGGTCTGAATGAAGACCGGTGAGCGCGGGGCAGGATAAAACATCCCCAACTGGAAGAAGAAGGTACATCTCCCTCTCTCCTTTTCTCCCTCTCTCTTTCTCTCCATACTTCTGTCTGTCTGTCTGCTCTCATCGCAGCACCACAAGGGCACGTATTACCAACAATTACTCAAGACACACGCGCACGCTCACACGCCAGCACACCAAACAAATGCACAGAGAGAGAGGAGATGATAGAAGAGAAGAGAGAGAGATACGAGAGAGATCTTTGACGAGAGACCAAGAGAGAGAGAGAGAGAGAGAGAGAACAGAAGAGAGAGAGATCGAGAGCAGAGATACACATAACACACACAAGAACAACCCAAACAAATACAGAAGGAGAGAGAGATGAGAGAGAGAGAGAAGAGAGAGAGATAGACCAGTAACCGACGATACTGGAGAAGAGATTGAAATACAGAGAAGAAGAAGACCGAGACACGCTTTGGAGAATTGCAACCGAGAATAGCGAAGACCACAGAGACACAGAACAACAGAGACACACCAAGAAAATACACGAGAGACGAGAGAAAAGAAAGACGAGATGACGAGAGAGACCACGAGAGATGACGATGAATTGGAGAACTCTCCTGAGAAGAGACAGATACAAGAGATACACAGAACACACAACACATCCAGCGAAGAGAGAGAGAGAGAGACACCACACACACACCTACACACACACACACACACACACACCAAAAACCCAAACTCACAACCTGAACCAGATTTTTCATTCTTATCTTTCTTCACCGAACCACCACATTCATACACAGTAATTATTTCGCATTTCAGGAATCGCAAGCCAGAAGATACTATATATTTTTCTCAGGGTAACAGCCAAATAATGAATATGAAATAGTGAGGCTAAGAGAGAGGATATAGGGAAATGAATAAGGGGAAGGAACTTCTCGTAATTAACTCCCTTTTTACCAAAGTTTATTTATGGCACCTAATTCGCCTAGCAAAGTTGTGAAAAGTAGCTGCCACAACAATACAGACGTATTTGGGTCTGTATTGTTGTGGCAGCTACTTTGGTAAAAGGGGGTTAATTACAAGAAGTTCCTTCCCCTTATTCATTTCACTAAAAGCCAAATGTTACTCTCAGCCGTCTCTCTAAATCCTTTTGCGATATGGTTGAATAAAAAAAAATACAGCCCACAAAATCGTTTATAACAATTTTAATAATGATGGTATTATTATTATGACTTATGAGCTCCAGCCTTCTTTATAGCATCTTCTGTAAAAGCCAAAATGTAGCACCGGCCTTCTTTATAGCATCTTCTGTAAAAGTCAAAATGTAGCACCGGCCTTCTTTATAGCATCTTCTGTAAAAGCCAAAATGTAGCACCGGCCTTCTTTATAGCATCTTCTGTAAAAGCCAAAATGTAGCACCGGCCTTCTTTATAGCATCTTCTGTAAAAGCCAAAATGTAGCACCGGCCTTCTTTATAGCATCTTCTGTAAAAGCCAAAAGGTAGCACCGAGCCTTCTTTTATAGCATCTTCTGTTGTAAAAGCCAAAATATAGCAACGGCCTTCTTTAGAGCATCTTCTGTTGTAAAAGCCAAAAGGTAGCGCCCAGTCTTCTTTACAGCATCTTCTGTTGTAAAAGCCAAAATATAGCAACGGCCTTCTTTGTAGCATCTTCTGTTGTAAAAGCCAAAAGGTAGCGTCTTTTATAGCATAACTTCTGTAAAAGCCAAAAGGTAGCACCAACCTTCTGTATAGCATCTTTTTCTGTTGTAAAAGCCAAAAATAGTATCATAGCCTCTTCTGTAAAAGCCAAAAGGTAGCACCAATCTTCTTTATAGCATCTTCTGTAAAAGCCAAAATATAGCAACGGCCTTCTTTATAGCATCTTCTGTTGTAAAAGCCAAAATATAGCAACGGCCTTCTTTATAGCATCTTCTGTTGTAAAAGCCAAAATATAGCAACGGCCTTTTTTATAGCATCTTCTGTTGTAAAAGCCAAAATATAGCACCAGCCTTCTTTATAGCATCTTCTGTTGTAAAAGCCAAAGCATAGCAACAACCTTCTTTATACCCTTTTGCTATAGTATCTTCTGGCTTTTAACTCGATAAGAATGATAGCACCTTCTGTCAAAAATCACCCTCAAAATGTGTTTGTGTGTGTGGGGGGGGGGGGCGAGCTATCTCCTAAAAGCGGCCTCACACTATCCAACCCAGTCTGACGAAAAATGGTTGTGAAATTTCCACAGATTTCCTTTCTTTTGACCGAGTGAGTTAGACATCGCTAACATAAATGCAAAATTGTCGTCGGATGAATGAAACCCTTCCAACCTAGGTCTGACGAAAATGGTTGTGACCTATCCACAGTTTATTTTCTGTCTTTTGACCGAGTGAGTTAGACATCGCTAAAATAAATGCAAAACTGTCGTCGGAGGAATGAAACCCTTTCAACCAGGTCTGACGAAAATGGTTGTGACCTTTCCACAGTTTATTTCCTTTCTTTTGACCGAGTGAGTTAGACATCGCTAAAATAAATGCAAAACTGTCGTCGGAGGAATGAAACCCTTCCAACCAGGTCTGACGAAAATAGTTGTGACCTTCCCACAGTTTGTTTCCTGTCTTTTGACCGAGTGAGGATTTGACCAGGTTCAGGATCTCCTTGTTGGACATCGCTAAAATAAATGCAAAACTGTCGTCGGAGGAATGAAACCCTTCCAACCAGTTTCTGACGAAAATAGTTGTGACCTTCCCACAGTTTGTTTCCTGTCTTTTGACCGAGTGAGGATTTGACCAGGTTCAGGATCTCCTTGTTGGACATCGCTAAAATAAATGCAAAACTGTCGTCGGAGGAATGAAACCCTTCCAACCAGGTCTGACGAAAATGGTTGTGACTTATTCCACAGTTTAGTGTTCTGTCTTTTGACCGAGTGAGTTAGACATCGTTAAAATAAATGCAAAACTGTCGTCGGAGGAATGAAACCCTTTCAACCAGGTCTGACGAAAATGGTTGTGACTTTTCCACAGTTTTGTGTTCTGTCTTTTGACCGAGTGAGTGAGTTAGGACATCGTTAAAATAAATGCAAAACTGTCGTCGGAGGAATGAAACCCTTTCAACCAGGTCGGAAAGACGGAATAAACTGGCGGATTGCACCATTTATTTACTTCCAACTCACTCGGGCAATTTCTTGGGAAGTACGGCTAATAATGCTTGCGTGCGTGCGTGCGTGTGTGTGTTGTATGTGTGTGTGTGTGTGTGTGTGTGTGTGTGTTGTGTGTGTGTTAGTGCGTGTGCGTGTGCGTGTGCGTGTGTGAGGGAGTGCATGTGCGCGTGTGTGTCTTTGTGTTGCAACACAACGACAACAACAACAAAAAGAGAGGAGAGGAGAGATAAAGAGAGCGGGTTTTGGGCGTGTGGTGGGGGGGGGGGGGGGGGGGGGGGGGGGACAAAGAAAACGATAAAACGAAAATGGCACTCCCGTTTTCGGTTTTTTCCCATTACACAAAGGGCCAAATGAGAAAGGAGCAAAACGGGAAAGGGCCAATCGACAGGACGTCCCCCCCAACAAAAAAAAAAAAAGATTGGATAGTTGATGATGAATTTTACTGCTTAACGTCCTCCTGGTCTGGAACAGACACATAATGGGACATTATATAGTAGATATAAATATGGTGGCGAACTGATCCTGGAGGCAATGCCCTGAGGCAGAGCATGCAACACCAGTAAAGTCCCGAACTTTTTCAGCAATACACATTGGGTGAATAATAACTGACGGTGGGGATAGTGTGAGGCGGCTTTTTTTTTTTTAAAGCCGACTACTACTAGGGGAAGACGGGGTAAAAAGCCCATGGGCCCGAGGTAAAGAAGCCCATGCCAATTATCTCATAAAATCTTCTTTTATTTTTTGAAAGACCCAAAAATTTCAGTCACATTTTGCCCGATGAGACGAGTTGTTAATGTTTAGCGTTCGTCTCATGGGCAAAATATTGTCCACTTAAATTTGCTTCATTTCATGAGATAATTGGCATGGGCCACATTGTGCCCATGAGACGAGTGTTAATGCCTTAGCGTTCTGTCTCATGGGCAAATCTTGACTGAAATTTAGCTTCATCATCGATGAGATAATTGGCATGGGCTTCTTACCCATTAACTACCTTTTTTACCCCCGTCTTCCCCTACTACTAACTACTATAAGCCGGTAAGATTTTAGTGTCGTACTGTTTCTGCAACAGGTTCAGGATCTCCTTGTTGGACAGATCCCTGTGCTTCAGCCTAATGACCTGACGTTTGTGCTTCTGCAATGATGAAAATCCGCCTAAGGCTTTCATCCTCCCTGTTGCTCCTCATTGCTCCCACTCCTCCTCCTCTTCCCCTTCGTCGTCGTGACGTTGTTGTTCATCATCATCATCATCTTGTTGTTGCTGCTGCCTGCTGCTGCCTGCTGGTACCGAGATGCTGCTGTTGCCGCATTTCCCTTCCTCCGCTCGACGTCGGCTCTTGTTCTTCGTGCTCTTCCTCGCCTGCTTCTTCTTCTGCTGCTTCTCTCTGAAGGAAGAGTCGTAGCTATTGCTGTTGTAGTAGTAGTAGTTGATGATGCCATGGTCGCCGCCATCATCATCATTATCATCATCATTATCGTTGCTGTGCTGTTCTCTCTCGCCTTCATCCGGTAAGGGCGGAGGGTCGTTTTCCAGCAGTACGAACTTGCCCCCGCACTTGCTGCAGATGTGGCTGCTGAGGTCGATGGATTTGGAATGGCGGTGAATATGCGCTTTTTTTGTGTTTACACAAACGACAGGAATAGCAATAAAAAACAAGCCGATATAAACTAATAATAATAATAATAATAATAACTAGAGGCGCCCTATCGTGTTTCTCTTCCCTCATTGGATTTTGTGTTCTGCAAATCGTGACAGGATTCATCACCCCCCCTTAAATGTGTTCTGCCCCTGACGGTCCAACTTCCGGTTAGGGATATTCAGTGAACCAAAAAAAAAAAAGCTGCCTGACCATAGCTGTGGCAATTCAAGTGGCGTACTTCCGGCTATCAAGAGTTGTATCAGCGCCGCCCCCCCCAAGAGCTGAGTAAGTTGCACAATTCATTATTGTAATATTATTTCGGCGAAAATATGAACGAAATCCGTCCAGCCGTGTTTGAGTATATTCAAGATTGAAATTTCGCCCGCCAGATTTCGCCGCGCTGTTACTACACTCGGCCATAGTTTGCCGAAATTTTGGCGAAATCATCTTCACCTCAATTTCATAATTTCACAAACCTCATTAAGTCCGTGCAACTTTTCAGAAAATTTCAGCCAACATCGCACCCCAAAAAGCAGGGAAGAAAAAAGAAAGAAAGAATTTTTACAAATTTATGCAATATCAGTATTCTCCCTAAAGGGGAGAATCCCATAAATGTAAGAGCAACAAGAAGAAGAAGGAAGAAGAAGAAGAAGAGAAAGAAGAAGAAGAAAGAAGAAGAAGAAGAAGAAGAAAGAAGAAGAAGAAGCAGAAGAAGAACAACAACAACAACAACAACAGACAACAACAACAACAACCACAACAACAACAACAACAACAACAACACAACAACAAGAGGAACAAGAACAAGGAGAAGAACAAGGAGAAGAACAAGGAGAGCAAGAACAAGAACAAGAAGAAGAAACAAGAACAAGAAGAAGAAACAGAAGAAGAAGAAGAGAAGAAGGAGGCTCCGGCAACGTGAAAATGACTAGATCTAGTCTCTTTCAAGTATTCTTGATAACCTTTTGCAACAATCGATGGCATCTTATTTAACCACACAAACTTTTTTGTTCTTTCTTTCTTTTAAGGAGAAGTAATTGGACAAGTAGTCACATGAGCACGCGGCAGCCCATATGATTGAGGAGCTAACGGAATATTTTTTTTTATGCCAAATGACCTACCGTGCGTACAAATTAACAGGAATAAGACAGACAAAACAAAAAAGCGGTCTTCATTGGATCACCCATATATTTAGTGCAAGACAACAGAATACCCTGATTAATTTAAAGCCCCTTTTGATACCAGATTGGAACATCAAGCAGACTAATTTCTTCGTGATCACTTACCTAACAATGACGTGTTTACTGCTTTCGTAGATTTTAACCATAGCGCCGGTTAATCTTAGCAGCCTTCCGCTAGACATTTTTTTGTCCTTCGGGAAAACGGCAAAAAAGGTTTCGCCCAAGCCACTCCAAACTAATTAGAATCTGATGATTATTTAAATTTAAAGCAAAACCGTCTATTCAAATTCACAGTACTTTGACCGATAATGTCCAGCGCCATTGTTACTGCCGGAGCACGAACGATAACCCTAATCATAGCCCCGCCTCGCCAGATATCTCTCGAGTTGTCTCGTCTAGATATACCCATTACAGTGTCTTTGAGATTAGTCCACTGCAAAAGAGAACAACGAGGTGTCTAATATTAATCATAATAGGCATTGCAGATGTTAGATGAGACGCTCATCACGATACTTCCAGCGCTGCTAGCATGAGACCTACTGTACTTAAAAGACTACACACACAATACATAACACACACACGACACACTACACGACACGCACGCCTACACACCGCCACGCACCCCACGCAGCAAACACACACACACACACACACGCACACACACCAACTCACCCAAAAACACGCACACACACCATACCATATCACACCACACCACACCACACCCACACCTAAATTTCAGCGCACATGGTACATCTAATCATAAAGCGATGTTATATGACGGTTTTTTAAACTTTGCTACGACGGCCGAAGATGTCGCACCCACATGATGCACCTGGATTTTATTGCCAGCACCTCCAGCGATCGGAATCCACTTAGCTTGAAGCAGCTTACCGCATCAGAAGAACAAGATTTTCCCTCTAAAGACACTTCTTCTTCTTTTCCTTCTTTCTTACTTCTGCATTACGCAGCGAGACCCATAAATGCAAGCCCCATAATGAGCTAAGGTAAGTAATATATGTCCGCCTCGTTCAGTTTTCACTGCGTCACTACCCCGCTGCGCAAAGCCGACACATTTCCGATTTCGGAGGAGAAGCTCAAAGGAGAAAAATTATCTGGAAGAGTTTTGGGAGAAAAAAACAGGCAACGCACCCACGAGAGAAAGAGAGAGAGAGAGAGGAGAGGAGAGAGAAAGACAGGAGAGGAGAGAGAAAGAGAGGGGAAGAGAGAGAGAGAGAGAGAGAAGGACGAGAGAGAGAGAGACGAGAGAGAGAGAGAGAGAGAGACAGACAGACAGAGACAGAGACAGATAAGATAGTATAGATGATAGAAATGCAAAGGGAAAAGACAGATCAGAGTCAAAGAAGGAGTGACGCCAAGCAATTAGAGCGAAAGTACAAGCACAGAACTATCCAGAAAGGGGGGGTAGAGGGGAACTATTGTTTTTTCAAAAGTCGCACACCCCCCAGTATCCCCAACGCCCCGGTAGACTCGCTGTGTGGAATCGCCCGTGAAAAATTAAAAATGATTAAACACTGGGACACGTTAAAACACTGGAAAGCACTAAATAATGTCGAGCAAGCGAGATTAAAGAAATTAGCTACCATGTGTACAGTGTCCCAGTTTTTTGTGTTTAAGCAATTTCTTATATGTCTCAAATTTGAGCTCTCTAACCAGACTCGCGCCCGAACGAGCGGCCGGCAGGGTCGCACTACCAGCTCCCGATATCGCGCAACCCGAACGCAGGCATACACCAATAAGCCCCAATACATAATAATAATATATAATAATAAGTGCATTTTTTATTTTTCATCATAGCCCCCGCCAACACACTCTCAGCTAAAACTGCCGAGCTCTTTAGCGCAATTCTCAAATAGATTATAAATAATGAATACATAAATAAGCACAACCAAAGTACATACCTGGAGCAAAAAGCACATATCAACTAAGATACTAGCTCATTAGACCCTTTACGCCGCCCACAATCAGCATGCTTAGCCCCCCAAGGTGAACAAGTCACCCCCTCCCTAACCCACCAAGTTAGAATCTTAACACCTATGACATGGCACTGTACGAAATGAGCATCGAGTATATTAGGCGCGCGCCACCTAAAAAAAACTCTCGTATAACAGGCAATAGTACGCCTGTTGTCTTAGTCCGATGCGGCAAGTACAGCGATAGAACCTTCTTAATTGACTATATATGGTCACAGAAGGATCCACAATACTGCCAGCTGGCATTTTTATTACTTCCCTAACGCCATGGTAAAATTTCTACTCGAGACATTGTAATGAGCTGAAAATAGAGCTAGGCGTCCGCTGAAACGCGGTTAATTACAGTACCTCCGTAGCCCGCATAAACACCATGTTATTAATATAAACATCAAATTATGCGCTCCAAATTCAATTATCATTTTCACACGCAGAGAGAACAAGGCGTCAACACATTAAGCTACCATGAATCATAGAATTAGTGAAGAAATAATTAAACCCATTTCGCCGCCAACCGGTCGCCATTTTTGCCACCACAATGATATGAACACCCATAGTCCAGTCCCTAAAAACCTTGAATTCAGGGTCTAGTACCCAATGCTAATATTTGCTGTTCTTGATTTAGGAAGCTTAAAGAGATAGGCCTTTTTAATTATTAAAGCATGCTAGACAGAGGAATCGCCCAATATTTCAGACAAAATGTCTTATTGACCCAATGTAAGTTGATTAGGATAATTTTGGACCACTAAAACAATATGAGTTGGGTTTTTTTATAAAACATCAAAGCCTAAATAATTTTCTTCACGACCAGGAATGAAATACAAACCTAGCGCTTGCCACTTGTGACAGGCGTAGGTGAAGGCTTTACGGCATGATGTAGGCTGCTAGGAAGTTGTCGTCCCCCCCCCCCCCCCCCCCCCCTGCACATCCCGCGCCCCGAAGGTCCCTGGTGAATCCGCCATGCGCGCGCTCCGCCCCTGAAACTCAACCAATCAACGAGCCAACCACGTGACGCGGCCTCAGCCAATGGGAGAGCCATTCGCTCATTCATTTTTTTTTTCACGGAGCAAAACTTTAGATAAGAAGATAACCAACGCATATGCAGCACGCAACAGGACATGTTGATTTATTTTGCATTCATTTCCAGATACTCCAGACAATTATGAAGATAACCACGCAATCATCATCCTCATCATGTTCATCACCATCATCATCCTCGTCGCCGTCGTCGTCATTATCATCATCATCAAAGTCATCGTTGTTATCGTCATCATCAAAGTCGTCATCATCATCACCATCATCATCGTCAGCATCACCATCATCGTCATCGTCAACAAATTCATCATCATAATCACCACCATCATCGCTCACCATCATACATCGTTGTTGTCGTCATCATTATCATCATCATCGTAGTCGTCGTCATCATAATCATTATATTCATCATCATCATCAGCATCATGATGTTTGTCATAATCACCATCAGCATGGTCGCCATCGCCATCATCATCATCATCATCACCGCATGCACCATTATCTTCATCCCCATCATCCTCATTGTCATCAGAGGTCGTCGTCGTCGTCGTCGTCGTCGTCGTGTTGTCATTACCAGTACTGGAAGCAGGGACCGTGGTCGGTGTGCTGCATTCCATCCAGGACCCAGGAGGCGGCGTGACACATCTCGTGCAGCAACGTGTCGCGAACCCTCTCTGCAGGGAAATACATTAATTAACACGCACGCACGCATACACAATTTATTCTCCCATTAATTAACACGCACGCACGCATACACACACTTATTCTACGATTGGTGAATGGGGGAAGATGCTTGAACTGAAGAACAACACACACTTATTCTATGATTGGTGAATGGGGGGGGGAGGGATGCTTGAACTGAGGAACAAACACACACTTTATTCTATGATTAGGCGTCACATATTCTGACAGTCGTCAAAGCCACAAGATAGACACACTTCTGCCTATTGGCCACTGCAACTAGGTTTATTAACGCCCTTGACGGCAAGAGTTTAGGCCGGGTTCACATTAGACGCGTAAGTTCCGTACGGAAAACCCTAAATAAGTGGAAGAAAGAAGGATAAAAGTTTACGCATATATATAGGGGAAATTCGGACACGTGCGCAAATCTTTTCCCTTCTTTGCTTCACTTATTTATGGATTGCGCACGGGTTTTCGCACGGGATATCCGCTTATGTGTGTTAAGCCCTTGTTGGTCAGTATCCAAAAAGGCATTCACTCTTTCAAAAGGCAGTCCATTCAGTGGTCTAAAATAGAGTGATTGGCGAGAGTTATGCCCTTGTTTGGTCAGATACTCAAGCATCTTCCCCCCCACCCAGCAAGGGCATTCACACTCTTGCAAAATGTGGTCGTTGCAGTGGCCAATAGACAAGAAAGAGAGAGACAGACAGACAGACAGAACAGACGGACAGACACAGACAGACACAGAGAGAGTTCTAGCATCCCGAAGGTGTCGCATATTTTAGCAGAGAGCTGTATGGAGGCCACTCTATTGTTTTAGAGACAGACAGACAGAGAGAGAAAGAGACAGAGAGAGAGAAAAAAGAGCGAGACCGTGAGAGATTACTAACATATCGATGGTGTCACATATTTTGACAGAGAGTTGTATAAAAGCCATTCTCTTGCTTTCTATGGAGACAGAGACACGGAGAGAGGGGGAGAAGGGGGGGAGAGAGAGAGGACAGACAGATATACAGACAGAGAGAGACACTGAGAGAGACAGAGTTGTTGTGCACCGATGGTGTCACACATTTTGACCGAGCTGTGTGAAGGCCATTCTTTTTCACAGTATGGGGGTGCCTCGTACATGGGGAGACAGAGAGATAGATAGTGGAGAGAGAGATGGGGAGAGAGAGAAGAGAGGGGAGAGAGAGAGAAGGGGGGGAGAGAGACACAGAGAGAGGGAGAGAGAGAGAGTGAGAGAGACAGAGCCAGAGAGAGAGAAGAGAGGGAGAGAGAGAGAGGGGGGGAGAGACACAGAGAGAGGGGAGACGGAGAGAGAGAGAGAGAGAGAGAGAGGAGAGAGAGAGGGTGAGAGAGAGAGGAGAGGGGGGAGAGTGAGGAGGGCGAGACAGAGAGAGAGTGAGAGAGACAGAGGGAGAGGGAGAGTTAGACAGAGTTGGAGAGAGAGATAGGATAGAGAGGACAGAGATGAGAGTGACGGAGAGAGAGAATGCGCAGAGAGAGAGAGAGAGAGAGATAGGTGAGAGGAATAGCCGAGGGAGGAGAGGGAGGAGATGGAGGGACGGAGAGGAGCTGGGAGATGTATTAGGGGGACTCTCTTGGCTGAGATGGAGACGAGGGGGGGGTAGTGGAGAAGAGAGACACGGACGGGCTGGAGAGAGACAGATAGCTAGGACAGAGGGAGAACGGTGTAGATAATGTCAGGCAGAGAGAGACAGACGCTGGAGCAGAGGGGTCTAGGAGGAGGAGTGAGCGGGATATTTTCAGAGAGAGCTGTATGCGGGCCACTGTCTTTTCGTGAGAGGGGACAAGGTGGCAGCGAAATGGGGAAGTCGGGGGATGTTTGTAAGGGGAGGCGGTGAGATTGTTGAGGGGCAGCTGAATGGAGGAGCTAGAGTCAGCCCAGTCATCACCTGATGGAGGAGGAGAGAGGACGAGAGAGGTTATTGTAGTAGCGAGTGAGAAGGGGTGTGGGAAGAGGAGATGCAGAAGACGACTCGGATCTGAGAGACCGCGGGGGCGACGAGTCAGAGAAGGATGAAGAGAGAGGATGGGGAGAAGAGACGGCGAGGAGGAGCGGTGGGGGAAAGAAGGGGACCGGAGAAGAGAGAGAGAGGGAGAGAGAGAGAGAGAGAGAGAGAGGAAGAGAGAGTAGAGAGAGAGAGGAGAGAGAGAGAGAGAGGAGAGAGAGAAAGAGAGAGAAAGAGAGAGACAGACCGAACAGACAGAGAGACAGGCAGAGAAAGAGAAAAGAGAGAGAGAGAGAGAGAGAGAGAGAGAGAGAGAGAGAGAGACAGATAGACAGAGAGACAGACAGGCATAGAGAGAGAGAGAGACAGAGAGATAGGGAGAGAGAGAAGAGAGAGAGACAGATAGACAGGCATAGAGAGAGAGAGAAGACAGATAAGACCAGTCAGAAGAAGAGAGAGAGAATTAGAGGAGAGGAGAGAGAGAGGGAGAGAGAGAGAGAAGAGAACGAGAGAGGAGACCACGAGAAAGAGAGAGAGAGAGAGACAGATAGACAGGCAGATAGACAGGCAGAGAGAGAGGAGAGAGAGAGAGAGATGAGAGAGAGAGAGAGAGAGAGAGAGAGAGAGAGAGAGAGAGAAGACATTAGAGAGAGAGACAGGCGAGAAGAGAGAGAGAGAGAGAGAGAGAGAGATAGAGAGATAGAGAAGAGAGAGAGAGAGAAAGAGAGAAACAGAACAGGCAGAGAGAGAGGGGAAGAGAGAGAGATCGAATAGAGAGATGAGAGAGGTATAGAGATGAGAGACAGATAGACAGAACAAGACACACATACACGACACCAGAGGAGACAGACAGAGAGAGAGAAAATTTGAATACGTAGCCTTTCTGCCCGTATCATGTGGAAGGGTGGAGGAAGGGGGAATCACAATAATTAGTATATCAAAATAACATTGCTAACATAATACTCCTCCATCATACAAAAATTTAAACACAAACAGAAGATACGATGAAATACAGACCAAGGACGAGAGAGGGAGCGAGAGATGAAGAGAGAGCGTGGGAGGTGAACGAGAGGGGGTGGAGACGAGAAGAGAAGAGGAGAGATAGAGAGAAGAGAGAGAAGAGAGAGAAGAGATGGAGACAGAGAGAGAGTGGAGATAGAGACAGATGAGAGGGGGGAGGAGAGGGGGGGAGAGAGAGTGAGAGAGATGGAGAGGGAGAGAGAGAAAGAGAGGGGGAGAGAGAAAAGAGAGAGAGAGATAAGAGAGAGAGTAAGAGAGTGAGAGAGAGAGAGGAGAGGGAGAGAGAGAGGGATGGAGAGGGAGAGAGAGGGATGGAGAGACAGAGAGAGAGAGAGAAAGGGAGAGAGAGAAACAGAGCGAGAGAGAGAGATCGGACCATGAGGGAGAAAGAGAGACGACAGAAGAGACAGAGAGAGAGAAAGACCAGTGAGTGAGAGAGGACACAAGAGAGAGAGAGAACCAGAGAGACAGCAGGAGACACCAGAGACACAGCGAGAGAGAGACACAGATGAGACAGAGAGAAGATAGAGACAGGAACAGTGGTGAGGAGAGATAGAGATAGAGAGACAGAGGAGCGTTGGGTTAGAGGTGTGCGAGATGAGAGACAGACAGACACAGTGACAAGAGAAAGAGACACCGAGAACAAGGGAGAGAGTACGATTAAAGTGAGGTAAATGGCTTTCTTCGCTGACCTTATTGTTGAAAACCGTGGCGTTGAAGTAGCGGAAGTAGAAAGAGGACACCTCCCGCCGAGACTCCACACACCCGGATTTAAAGATGCTGAGTCATCGTGACATGGACAAACAAACAAAATCATACTACAGTGGAACCTCCCTATAAGACCATCAAAAATCATCCAAAATGAGGTCTTATAGGGAGGGGTCTTATAGGGAGGTATTTTTAATACTTACAAAGAAGTGCAATTTCTCAGAGAAGTAGGTCTTAAATGGGATTGAGTCTTATAATGGGAGGTCTATAAAGGAGGTTCCACTGTAGTAATGAAATAATAATAAATAATAATGACAATTCACATAGCGCTTATTCTCCTTACTGGGCTCTAAGCGCTTCACAAAAACAAAAATCTGAGAGAAGAAAAAAACAAACCACCAACGGAACCGAAACGAAATCACCATCATGTGGGGAAAAACAGGTTATCTTTATAGATTACGGAACGAGATGATGATTTAGATTATGGTGAGCGAGAACAAAGCGATGCAGTATCAAGATTAAATTCACAGATATAAGTCAATGCACAACAAAAAATGAATCCTTATAGCATTATATACGAGAAGAAAACACAATGCCTTTTCTCCTTCGATCATGCAAACTGAAATGAGAGGTCACAGATCGAAACAGCTGTCTTTGCATAAGGCACGTGTCCCGCCCCCATTGGGAAAAAAAAAAGAAAATCAGCACAAAAATACATAAAAATTAACGCGTTAAATGGGTTTTAGGCTGAGGTTCACAAAGCAGACATTGGAACAGAAAAACGTTTTATACAGTTTTTAGCTGTACCTTTTTATTCGTGTCAGTTAAAACTAATTTTCCCTGATGAAGATATAATAAAAAAAAAATCTCGAAAGCTTGAAAGCATTGGTCCGTTTGGCTATCTGAAATCATGAAACACAATAAAAGGACGCTTTAAACATATTGTAGGCCGAGCGGACAGACGTTTAAAACCCAAAATTCTCATTCATTGAGGTAGGAATGAGGCGTGTTTTAAAGAGGAGGGGCGGGGCGGGGAGGGGAGCGGCGAGGGAGTCGAAAAAAATGAGAGAAAAGGAGAAGCGAAGGGGGGGGGGGGGGGTGGTTATTGGGTACTGCAAAGAAATCTTTGCAAGAGTTGAATGCCCCTTGGGGGTGTGGGGGGAAGATGGTTGCGCACTGACCAAAAAGGGAATAACTCTCGCCGATAACCCTATTTGATGCCACTTAAATGGTGCCTTTTGCAAGAGTGAAGCCTTTATTTTTGGGATACTGATCAAAAGCGCTTAACTATTGCAGTCAAGTGCGGTTAATTTAACCCTTTCACGCCAGCATTATTTCAGCCAAACATTTCCATTAAATTAAATGGATAGGGAAAACAAACATCAATCTGCCAGTATTGTGGATCTTCTGTGTACATATATAAAATAAGTCTAGCAGCTACTTCCCAAAAACTAAGGACAATAGGGTCTTTTGGATAATAGACCCCGATTTGATGCCTTTTAGTGGACATAGGTGTTAAAATCACTGTGGTTGCTAAAATGCGATTGGTGATGAAAGTTATAAAACCTCAGTTCCAGTTGGCCAAATAGGAAGAACTTGGTGGTGGTGGTGTTGGTGGGGGGGGGGTGTTACACGTACCTGGATCTCATCTTGCTGCCGAGGATATCGCAGTCTTTGGTGAAGGGCCACATTATGCCCTTGACCCCCCTTTTGGGGGACGTCATTCGACGATGACGTCAGACTGAGGAGTGAGGCCCCGTGGTGCCGACGTTGATGGTGACGTCAGCGTTGCACGGCTGGAAAAAACTACTACTGTTGTATACTATACTAATACTAACTACTACTACTAATTACTGGTGGGGAGGTAGTGTCGATGGTGGTAGGGTTCGCGTTCAGTGTAAAGGTAGCAAGCGGTAGTAGCTGATGCTGATGATGATGCTATGCTGATGTGACGACGACGCAATGGTGGTGGGTGGTGGTGGGTGGGGGTGCACAGATGGGCGGTGTGGTTGGTGGTGATGGTGGGTGTGGTGGTGGTGGTTGGATGATACTCAGAAACCATGGTGTTCCTTAGGCCACCTGGAAATAACAGAGTAGCCACAAACACACACACAAACACGTAGGTACACGCAGGGCGTGTATGCGCGCAACACACACACACAAGCACTCACACATATGCACATACGCGTACGCGCGCACGCAGCACGCACACAAAACAGAGAGAGAGAGAGAGAGGGAGAGTGTGTGTGTGTGTGTGTGTGTGTGTGTGTGTGTGTCGTGTGTGTGTGTGTGTGTGTTGGTTGAGTGTGTCGTTGTGTGGTGAAAGAAAGAGAGCAGCCATAGAGAGAGAGAGAGGAGAGGAGAAGAGAGAGAGGAGGGAGTCTAGAGAGAGCGATAGACGAGGAGATGACAGAAGAAGAGAGAGAAAGAGATGAGACCGATAGATGAGAGAGATGAGGAGGATGTGGAGATACGGAGAGCAGCACAGAGAGAGAGAGACAGAGAGAGAGAGAGAGATTTGAATTTAACTTCAAGATATTATGATAGACTATCTAATATTTGGAATCTTCGGATTATTTAGATCCTTCAAAAAACCAGTTCACCCCAAACTAGAGATTATAGATCTAGATTGTAATCTTCATCATTTTTGCTATGATATTACCAGAGGCTCAGGCTGTTCCACTGGAATGAGCGCATCACACTCCCTCCCTCCTTCCTTCCTTCCATGCCTTATTAGACCCCGCCCACACTCCTCCGAAGTCGAGTGTGGTTGTCCCACTTTGGGCAGGAGGTCATCAAAAAAACAACGCCACACACGTATTAATGTTCTCATCCGAGCTGATCGATGCGCTGAACAATAGTGTTTCAAGTGCTTCTTAGGCTGGTGGGATGATCCCTGAAGTCTTTTTTAGCCAAGGTACAACAACAACAACAAACAACAACAACAACAACAACAACAACAAACAACAACAACAAAACAAACAACAACAACAACAACGGACAGGGTGGCGTTGCCACGTAAGTGACCCCAATTTCCACCTAATCTTATTAATCCCGCACCATTATGGTGCTTGCAAACTACTGCCTTTTGAAGAGTGAATGCCCTTGGTAGTCTGCGCTTGGGTACGACCAGAAGGGCGTAACTCTCGCCAATAACCTATTGAAACCCCTACAACAACTGCCTTTTGCAAGGGCGAATCTTTGTAAGTAATGACCAGCAAGGATTACTAACTCCTGCTGGCCAAGGGCGTTAGTAACCTAGTTGCGTGGCCATATAGGCAGCCGATCCATCCGGGCGGCGCAACACGCCATCAGCTGTTCTGCCTGACTGAAGTCCCGGTTTTAACGACTAGAAACCGTCACAATGATGGACGGTGGTAGTTGAATAACATCTGGCCTCGTGGC
>CM065709.1:32783106-32793106 GCA_017654935.2 Phymorhynchus buccinoides
ACGAAAGAAACCAACTTTCATGGAATTAGAAGGTAAAATCTGAATCGACTCAATTTACGTTAAGGTTTCCTTCCTCACTTGATGTGATATAAGTGTATATAGATAAAAACGCAACACCCGTATGTAGGGTGCGCACTCACCCGTACCGGTACGCAATGACCAATTCGTCACAGTCTTCAGAAACCCGTTTGCTTCTAGAAAACGCTTTCAGTTACAAAGCAGAGCGTTGATACGGTGGAAGCAGAAACATTTTAACAGACGCTGGTGATCTAAATCTTTTCCAATATCGAACTGGAGATCCTCCCCGTGGGGATACCGGGGGGTCTTTCATAAAAATAGTTCCCCCACCTTCTGGAAGTTATGTGCTTGTAACTTTCTCTAATCTGCTACTCTCTTTGACTCCGCCTTTTCCCTTTGCTTTCTGTCATCTACTATCTTTCTGACTTATTATTGGCCCATTCTCCTGCCTTTTTTTCCCCAAAAATCTTCCAAGTAATTTTTCTCCTTTGAGCTCCTCCGAACTCGGAATGTGTCGGCTGTACGCAGCGGGGAGACCAGTGAAAACTGAAAACCGGACACATTATGTACCTTACTCATTATGGCCTGGGAACGCAGAAGAAGAAGAAGAAGAACTGGAGATCCATAAATTGACGTCATGTTACGATAATGCCTTAAGGGGTACGCAACCCCCCCCTTTCTACTCTAGCCTTTATGGTGTTGAACCAATTAATCAATATAAATCCAGTAATAGGCCTAACTATCCTCAGCTTAACAGTTTACCACACTGAACTTTCTTCGACGCTGTGTCCACAAATAACTCTAATATAGAATTGTTGCATGGAGTCGAGGAGCCCGGAGTTGGCAATAAGCGCGCATCGCTCATAAGCGCACATTTGCATGCTCATAAGAGCGCATCCTTTCTGCCGATAAGAGCGCATGTAGGCCGCTGATTGACAACTCCGATTTGTATCATTGCAATTCTGCGTACCCAGGTATTCCTTGTTTTTCAGATAGGTTAGGGATAGGGTTAGGGATATGTTTAGGGATAGGGTTAGGGTTAAGAATAGGATTAGGGATAGGGATAGGGTTAGGAATAGGGTATTCCTTGTTTTTCAGATAGGTTAGGGATAGGGTCAGGGATATGTTTAGGGATAGGGTTAGGGTTAAGAATAGAATAGGATTAGGGATAGGGTTAGGGATAGGGTTAGGAATAGGGTATTCCTTGTTTTTCAGATAGGTTAGGGATAGGGTTAGGGATATGTTTAGGGATAGGGTTAGGGTTAAGAATAGGATTAGGGATAGGGTTAGGGATAGGGTTAGGAATAGGGTATTCCTTGTTTTTCAGATAGGTTAGGGATAGGGTTAGGGATATGTTTAGGGATAGGGTTAGGGTTAAGAATAGGATTAGGGATAGGGTTAGGGATAGGGTTAGGAATAGGGTATTCCTTGTTTTTCAGATAGGTTAGGGATAGGGTTAGGGATATGTTTTAGGGTTAGGGTTAGGGTTAAGAATAGGATTAGGGATAGGGTTAGGGATAGGGTTAGGAATAGGGTATTCCTTGTTTTTCAGATAGGTTAGGGATAGGGTTAGGGAAATGTTTAGGGATAGGGTTAGGGTTAAGAATAGGATTAGGGATAGGGATAGGGTTAGGAATAGGGTATTCCTTGTTTTTCAGATAGGTTAGGGATATGGTTAGGGATAGGGTTAGGGTTAAGAATAGGATTAGGGATAGGGTTAGGGATAGGGTTAGGAATAGGGTTAGGGATACGTTTAGTCCTAGTCCACCCGTCTCAAAAACAACTTCGATGGAACTTATTTTAGTTTTGTTTTATATTAAACAAATTTTAGAATAAGCATTCGTGAAATTAGTTACATACGTGACAATCTGTGTATGTCTGTATATGTGTGTTAGCAAACCTCGATGATAAAAACTGAATGCGCTCATTTAGGACAGAAGCGATGCGCTCAATTACGACAGAGGGGATGCGCTCATTTCGGACTGCATGCATACGCTCATATGAGCCGGAAAAAGTCGATGCGCGTTTATCGACAATAGAAACATGCGCGCTTATCGTATGCAGCCGAGGAGCCGCTGTAGCTCAGTTGGTAAGTCCGAGTCGCTAGCTCGTAATCCGTCAGGTTTGCGAGTGCGCGGGTTCGAACCCAGCTCGTTCACAGTGGTGTGTCCTTGGGAAAGGCACTTTACTCCTATTTTCCTCACTCCACCCAGACGTCAGTTGGGGGGGAAAGTCCTTCGGATGAGACTTTTCAAAAACCGAGGTCCCGTGTGCGAACGCACGCACAAGATCTGGCGCACACATTAAAGCCCATCCGGTACGAGTAGGCCGTGTGTGCCGGTGGGATGGATATGACGCGAATTCACATAGCACGCATCCTGTGCGCTATTAATGGTCTGAATGAAGACCGGTGAGCGCGGGGCAGGATAAACATCCCCAACTGGAAGAAGAAGGTACATCTCCCTCTCTCCTTTTCTCCCTCTCTCTTTCTCTCCATACTTCTGTCTGTCTGTCTCTCTCACGCACACACATACCACAATTACTCAGACACACGCGCACGCGCACACGCACACACCAAACAAATGCACAGAGAGAGAGAGAGAGAGAGAGAGAGAGAGAGAGAGAGAGAGAGAGAGAGAGAGAGAGAGAGAGAGAGAGAGAGAGAGAGAGAGAGAGAGATACACAGAACACACACAGACACACCAAACAAATACAGAGAGAGAGAGAGAGAGAGAGAGACAGAGAGAGAGAGAGAGAGAGAGAGAGAGAGAGAGAGAGAGAGAGAGAGAGAGAGAGAGAGAGAGAGACACAGAACACACACAGACACACCAAAGAAATACAGAGAGAGAGAGAGAGAGAGAGAGAGAGAGAGAGAGAGAGAGAGAGAGAGAGAGAGAGAGAGAGAGAGAGATACACAGAACACACACACACACATACAGCGAGAGAGAGAGAGAGAGACACACACACACACACACACACACACACACACACACACACCAAAAACCCAAACTCACAACCTGAACCAGATTTTTCATTCTTATCTTTCTTCACCGAACCACCACATTCATACACAGTAATTATTTCGCATTTCAGGAATCGCAAGCCAGAAGATACTATATATTTTTCTCAGGGTAACAGCCAAATAATGAATATGAAATAGTGAGGCTAAGAGAGAGGATATAGGGAAATGAATAAGGGGAAGGAACTTCTCGTAATTAACTCCCTTTTACCAAAGTTATTTATGGCACCTATTCGCCTAGCAAAGTGAAAGTAGCTGCCACAACAATACAGACGTATTTGGGTCTGTATTGTTGTGGCAGCTACTTTGGTAAAAGGGGGTTAATTACAAGAAGTTCCTTCCCCTTATTCATTTCACTAAAAGCCAAATGTTACTCTCAGCCGTCTCTCTAAATCCTTTTGCGATATGGTTGAATAAAAAAAAATACAGCCCACAAAATCGTTTATAACAATTTTAATAATGATGGTATTATTATTATGACTTATGAGCTCCAGCCTTCTTTATAGCATCTTCTGTAAAAGCCAAAATGTAGCACCGGCCTTCTTTATAGCATCTTCTGTAAAAGTCAAAATGTAGCACCGGCCTTCTTTATAGCATCTTCTGTAAAAGCCAAAATGTAGCACCGGCCTTCTTTATAGCATCTTCTGTAAAAGCCAAAATGTAGCACCGGCCTTCTTTATAGCATCTTCTGTAAAAGCCAAAATGTAGCACCGGCCTTCTTTATAGCATCTTCTGTAAAAGCCAAAAGGTAGCACCAGCCTTCTTTTATAGCATCTTCTGTTGTAAAAGCCAAAATATAGCAACGGCCTTCTTTAGAGCATCTTCTGTTGTAAAAGCCAAAAGGTAGCGCCAGTCTTCTTTACAGCATCTTCTGTTGTAAAAGCCAAAATATAGCAACGGCCTTCTTTGTAGCATCTTCTGTTGTAAAAGCCAAAAGGTAGCGTCTTTTATAGCATCTTCTGTAAAAGCCAAAAGGTAGCACCAACCTTCTGTATAGCATCTTCTGTAAAAGCCAAAATGTATCATAGCCTCTTCTGTAAAAGCCAAAAGGTAGCACCAATCTTCTTTATAGCATCTTCTGTAAAAGCCAAAATATAGCAACGGCCTTCTTTATAGCATCTTCTGTTGTAAAAGCCAAAATATAGCAACGGCCTTCTTTATAGCATCTTCTGTTGTAAAAGCCAAAATATAGCAACGGCCTTTTTTATAGCATCTTCTGTTGTAAAAGCCAAAATATAGCACCAGCCTTCTTTATAGCATCTTCTGTTGTAAAAGCCAAAGCATAGCAACAACCTTCTTTATACCCTTTTGCTATAGTATCTTCTGGCTTTTAACTCGATAAGAATGATAGCACCTTCTGTCAAATCACCCTCAAAATGTGTGTGTGTGGGGGGGGGGGGGTATCTCCTAAAAGCGGCCTCACACTATCCAACCCAGTCTGACGAAAAATGGTTGTGAAATTTCCACAGATTTCCTTTCTTTTGACCGAGTGAGTTAGACATCGCTAACATAAATGCAAAATTGTCGTCGGATGAATGAAACCCTTCCAACCTAGGTCTGACGAAAATGGTTGTGACCTATCCACAGTTTATTTTCTGTCTTTTGACCGAGTGAGTTAGACATCGCTAAAATAAATGCAAAACTGTCGTCGGAGGAATGAAACCCTTTCAACCAGGTCTGACGAAAATGGTTGTGACCTTTCCACGGTTTTCCTTTCTTTTGACCGAGTTAGACATCGCTAAATGCAAACTGTCGTCGGAGGAATGAAACCCTTCCAACCAGGTCTGACGAAAATAGTTGTGACCTTCCCACAGTTTGTTTCCTGTCTTTTGACCGAGTGAGGATTTGACCAGGTTCAGGATCTCCTTGTTGGACATCGCTAAAATAAATGCAAAACTGTCGTCGGAGGAATGAAACCCTTCCAACCAGTTTCTGACGAAAATAGTTGTGACCTTCCCACAGTTTGTTTCCTGTCTTTTGACCGAGTGAGGATTTGACCAGGTTCAGGATCTCCTTGTTGGACATCGCTAAAATAAATGCAAAACTGTCGTCGGAGGAATGAAACCCTTTCAACCAGGTCTGACGAAAATGGTTGTGACTTTTCCACAGTTTGTGTTCTGTCTTTTGACCGAGTGAGTTAGACATCGTTAAAATAAATGCAAAACTGTCGTCGGAGGAATGAAACCCTTTCAACCAGGTCTGACGAAAATGGTTGTGACTTTTCCACAGTTTGTGTTCTGTCTTTTGACCGAGTGAGTTAGACATCGTTAAAATAAATGCAAAACTGTCGTCGGAGGAATGAAACCCTTTCAACCAGGTCGGAAGGATTAAACTGGCGGATTGCGCCATTTATTTACTTCCAACTCACTCGGGCAATTTCTTGGGAAGTACGGCTAATAATGCTTGCGTGCGTGCGTGCGTGTGTGTGTGTATGTGTGTGTGTGTGTGTGTGTGTGTGTGTGTGTGTGTGTGCGTGTGCGTGTGCGTGTGCGTGTGTGAGGGAGTGCATGTGCGCGTGTGTGTCTTTGTGTTGCAACACAACGACAACAACAACAAAAAGAGAGGAGAGGAGAGATAAAGAGAGCGGGTTTTGTGGGGGGGGGGGGGGGGGGGGGGCAAAAGAAACGATAAAACGAAATGGCACTCCCGTTTTCGGTTTTTTCCCATTACACAAAGGGCCAAATGAGAAAGGGCAAAACGGGAAAGGGCCAATCGACAGGACGTCCCCCCCAAAAAAAAAAAAAGATTGGATAGTTGATGATGAATTTCTGCTTAACGTCCTCCGGTCTGGAACAGACACATAATATTGGACATTAGTAGATATAAATAATAGTGGGAACGATCCTTGGAGGCAATGCCCGGAGGCAGTGCAACACCAGTAAAGTCCCGAACTTTTTCAGCAATACACATTGGGTGAATAATAACTGACGGTGGGGATAGTGTGAGGCGGCTTTTTTTTTTTAAAGCCACTACTACTAGGGGAAGACGGGGTAAAAAGCCCATGGGCGGGTAAGAAGCCCATGCCAATTATCTCATAAAATCAAGCAAAATTTCAGTCACATTTTGCCGATGAGACGAGTGTTAATGTTTAGCGTTCGTCTCATGGGCAAAATTTGACTGAAATTTGCTTCATTTCATGAGATAATTGGCATGGGCCACATTTTGCCCATGAGACGAGTGTTAATGTTTAGCGTTCATCTCATGGGCAAACTTTGACTGGAATTTGCTTCATTTCATGAGATAATTGGCATGGGCTTCTTACCCGGGCTTTTTACCCCGTCTTCCCCTACTACTAACTGCTATGCCGGTAGATTTTGTCGTACTGTTTCTGCAACAGGTTCAGGATCTCCTTGTTGGACAGATCCCTGTGCTTCAGCTTGACCTGACGTTTGTTCTGCCTGATGAAATCCGCTAGGCTTTCATCCTCCCTGTTGCTCCTCTTGCTCCCCCTCCTCCTCCTCTTCCCCTTCGTCGTCGTGTTGTTGTTCATCATCATCATCATCTTGTTGTTGCTGCTGCTGCTGCTGCTGCTGCTGCTGCTGTTGCCGCATTTCCCTTCCTCCGCTCGACGTCGGTTCTTGTTCTTCGTGCTCTTCCTCGCCTGCTTCTTCTTCTGCTGCTTCTCTCTGAAGGAAGAGTCGTAGCTATTGCTGTTGTAGTAGTAGTAGTTGATGATGCCATGGTCGCCGCCATCATCATCATTATCATCATCATTATCGTTGCTGTGCTGTTCTCTCTCGCCTTCATCCGGTAAGGGCGGAGGGTCGTTTTCCAGCAGTACGAACTTGCCCCCGCACTTGCTGCAGATGTGGCTGCTGAGGTCGATGGATTTGGAATGGCGGTGAATGCTGTTTTTTTGTTTTACCAAAAGAAAAGATAAAAACAAGGATATAAAATAATAATAATAACTAGAGGGCTTATGTTTGCCTTTGAGAGCAAACGTGACAGGATTCTCCCCCCTAAATGTTTTGTGACGTCACTTCCGGTTTGGGATATTCCGTGAACCAAATAAAAAAAAGCTGCCTGACCATAGCTGTGGCACTTCCGGTTCGGTTTTATACCGGAAGTGTTGGCAATCTACTTTGTATTATATTCTGAAAATATGAACGAAATCCGTTCAGCCGGTTTTTGAGATATTCAAGATTGAAATTTCGCCGATTTCGCGGTTCTTTGGCCATGTTTTGCCGAAAATTCGGCGAAATCATTTACTATTTCAAATTTCACAAACCCATTAGGTCCTGCAACTTTTCTGAAAATTTCAGCCAAATCGGACCAAAAAAAGGGGAAGCATTTTTTTTTTACAAATGCAATAGTATTCTCCTAAAGGGGAGAATCCTAATAATGTAAGAAGAAGAAGAAGAAGAAGAAGAAGAAGAAGAAGAAGAAGAAGAAGAAGAATAAGAAGAAGAAGAAGAAGAAGAAGAAGAAGAAGAAGAAGAAGAACAAGAAGAACAAGAAGAAGAACAAGAAGAAGAAGAAGAACAAGAAGAAGAAGAAAGAAGAAGAAGGAGGAGAAGGAGGAGGCGGCAACGTGAAAATGACTAGATCTAGTCTCTTTCAAGTATTCTTGATAACCTTTTGCAACAATCGATGGCATCTTATTTAACCACACAAACGTTTTTGTTCTTTCTTTCTTTTAAAGAATTAATTGAAGTAGTCACAGAGCACGGGCGCCATTGATTGGAGTAACGGAATATTAGCAAAGACACTGTAATAGGAATAAGACAGACAAGCGGCCATTTTCCCCTATATTAGTGAAGACAGAAACCCTGATTATGCCCCCCTTGAACCATGAACATCAGCAGTAATCTAACACTGGTTGTTGCTGTTTCGTAGATTTTCTGGCCGTATTTGCAGCTTCCTGACATTTTTTTGTCTTCAGGAAAACGGAAAAAGGTTTGCCCAAGCACTCAAATTTGAATCTGATATTTAAATTTAAAAAAACGTCTATTCAAATTCCAGTCTTTGGATAGAGCCGCCATTGTTACTGGGATCACGAACGATAACCCTATCAGCCCGGCTCGCCGTAACTCTCCAGTTGTCTGTCTTATTCCCATTACAGTGTCTTTGAGATTAGTCCACTGCAAAAGGGGTGTTAATATTAATATTAATAGGCATGAGAGTGATGAGACGCCATCACGATACTTCCAGCGTGCTACTAGACCTACTGTACTTAAAAGACTCACACACACATACACACACACGCACACACACACACACACACACACACACACACACACGCCAAGACACACACACACACACACACACACACGCACACACACCAACACCAACAACTAAAACACGCACACACACCATATCACACCACACCACACCACACCACACCACACAAATTTCAGCGCACATGGTACATTATCATAAAGGATTTTGGGTTTTTTAAACTTTGTACGACGGCGAAGAGTCGCCACATGCTGACCTCGTATTGCAGTACCTCCAGGATCGGATCACTTAACTTGAAGACTACCGCATCAGAAGAACAAAATTTTCCCTAAAGGCACTTCTTCTTCTTCTTCTTCTTCTTCTTCTGCATTCGCAGGTCATATGGCCATAATGAGTAAGGTACGTATGTGTCCGGTTTTCAGTTTTCACTGGTCTCCCCGCTGCGCAAAGCCGACACATTCCGATTTCGGAGGAGCTCAAAGGAGAAAAGTTATTTGGAAGATTTTTTGGGAAGAAAAAAAGGCAGGAGAATGGGGCCATTAAGTCAGAAAGATAGCATAGATGATAGAAAGCAAAGGGAAAAGACAGAGTCAAAGAGAGTGACGGATTAGAGGAAGTTACAAGCACAGAACTTCCAGAAAGTGGGGGAACTATTTTTTGGAAAAAAGACACCCCCAGTATCCCCAACGGGTAGACTCGTGGACAATAAAATGATTAAACACTGGACACTTAACACTGGAAAACTAAATTTGACAAGGATAAAGATTTCCAGTGTCCAGTGTCCAGTGTTTAAACATTCTATTGTCCATTTGAGTCTCTACCCAGACTCGCGGAGAGGGGGCAGGGTCGTCCAGCTCCCCGTATGGAGGCACGAGGCATCCACCCACTGCCCCCAATACATAATAATAATAATAATAATAATGATTTTTTTTTATATAGCGCAACACCTCTCAGTAAAACTGGAGCTCTTTGCGCTTTACAAATGATTAAAATAAGATACATAAATAAGCACCACTAAAGTAATACACAAAAGCTACAATAGATACTAGCATTAACCCTTTCACCGCCAAAGTCGCATCTTAGCACCACATTGATTTAACACCTATGTCACTAAAAGACATCAAATTGGGGTCTCTTATCCAAAGACCCTATTGTCTTTGTTGTGGGAAGTAAGGATAGACCTTATTGTATATATATGTCACAGAAGGATCCCCAATACTGCAGATGGATTTTATTCTCTACCCAGGTAAATTTCATGGACATTTTTGGCTGAAATATGGCTGGCGGTGAAAGGGTTAATACAGTACATCCGTAGGCATAAACACATGTTATTATATAAACATCAAATATGGCAAATTAATTATATTCACACGCAGACAAACAAGGGTCAACACATTAGTACATTAATATGAATTGAAGAAATAAAACCCTTTCGCCGCCAAGGTCGCATTTTTGCACCACAATGATTGAACACCCATGTCAGTAAAAACCTTGAATTCAGGGTCTGTTATTCAATGATATTTGCGTTCTTGACTTGGGGAGTTAAGGATAGGCCTTTTAATTATTAAAGCATGTAGAAAAGGAATCGCCAATATTTCAGACAAAATGTTTTATTGACCCAATGTAAGTTTATTGGATAATTTTGGCTAAACAAAATGAGTTGGTTTTTTTAAACATCAAAACTTAATATTTTCTTCACGCAGAAATACAAACCTAGCGCTGCACTTCTGACAGGCGTAGGTGAAGGCTTTACGGATGATGTAGGTGTGGAAGTTGTCGATCCGC
>CM065709.1:32800606-32803106 GCA_017654935.2 Phymorhynchus buccinoides
GGCCAATATAGGCCGCCGATCATCCGGGCGGCGCAACACGCCATCAGCTGTTCTGCCTGACTGAAGTCCCCCGGTTTTAACGACTAGAACCGTCACAATGATGACGGTGGTCGTTGAATAACATCTGCCTCGGTGGAGGTCTTCAAAGCCCAGATTTACCTCCCCCTCGATACCCTCCCCCCCCCCCTCACTTCCCTTTCCCTGGAGCTGATCATCTGGGCAGCATTTATTACTCCCTACAGATTGATTTCTATTACCGGAAACCCACGCTTGTAATGCATCATAGCCGTCAATAGGATGACGTAGGATGTCAAGAAAAAGAAGAAGAAGAAGAAGAAGAAGAAGAAGAAGAAGAAGAAGAAGAAGAAGAAGAAGAAGAAGAAGAAGAAGATTGATTGATTGATTGACAACTTTTTAATGGGTAAAGATTTAGGCACATTGAAGGCCTTTTTTCAAAGAAGAAGAAGAAGAAAAAGAAGAAGAAGAAGAAGAAGAAGAAGAAGAAGAAGAAGAAGAAGAAGAAGAAGAAGAAGAAGAAGAAGAAGAAGAAGAAGAAGGAGGAGGAGGAGGAGGAGGAGGAGAAGAAGAAGAAGAAGAAGAAGAAGCAGACAACACAGTACGCTTACTTGACACAGGGTTTCGACTTTAGATCTCAGGTCCCCCTCCTATGGCGTGGTGGTGTTTTCGGCCCAAACGGACAGTAGATTTGGTGTGTAGGTTACTGGGCCGCTGAGGAGGCCAGAGAGGCCGCATCGCTTCCGGCCAAGAGCCCAGTGACCGGCCAAAAGGGCCCAGTTTGCGGGCCTACCCTGGCCGACGGGGGAGTGGAAAGTTTGAAAAGTGATGTTTGGGTGTACTAACCAAAGAAACGCGAATGCGCGTCATAGCTGTCGTCAAAACGTGTGTTGACGTCATCGTCGCTATCGCTAGCTAGGCCCAGTGGTTCTTTTAGAGAAGAAGTGTGACGTCATCTAGAGGTTCCTCAAAAGATGACGTCACACTTGACGGGCAAACTTCGAATGGTAGTGGAAATAATTTTTCAAAAAGAAAAGAAATATCAGATAACAAAGACATTAAAGACCCACTCTAGTGAGAGAAAAAAAAAGGGCAACATTTTTGTACTTTTATCAAAGATATTCTAAAAGGGTAAGATGGACTACTTAAGAGCTCGGCGAACCGGGCTGATAGAGTTATCGTTAGTGGGGACAGTACACTATTCACAGTGCAGGCTATCCAAAAACTCAGACTGGAACTTGAACGGAGAATTCAACTGGCCTATCTAAGTGTAAAATGTGTCCTGTTTAAAAGGGACATAACCAATGTTTCTGTCCTCACTACCGACCGGATGCTTATCTTCCCCTATGGCTGGTACCCACGTGTCGTCATATCCGGCCACAAGGAGCGTGCCATATTATGGGAGACCGCCATCTTAGTCAGTAACTTTGTTTGAAAAATGCCAGATCGATGCTGTTTACACACAAATCTGACTAAGATGGCGACACTTCCGTTGGATGCGCACGCAGGTGGGGGGGGGGCATACAGTCTTTGCTTTTATTTAGACAACCCCCACTCCCCACCCCCCTCTCCCTGATGTTTACGACTCTCCATCTCATCAGCATAACAATAAATAAAAATTATATATCATTATTATATTAAATGAATTTTGCAAATTTGAAAAAAAAAAGATTACTGTTTTTACTGTTTTCAATTTTATTTCCATTGCTGTTGCTGTTGTTGCCATTAGGCCAGGTTCACATTAGACGCGTAAGTTCCGTACGGAAAACCCTAAATAAGTGGAAGAAAGAAGGATACAAAGTGTACGCATATAAGGGGAAATTCGGACACGTGCGCAAATCTTTTCCCTTAATTCTTTGTTTGACTTATTTATGGATTGCGCACGGGTTTCCGCATGGAATATCCGCTTATGTGTGTACACGGCCTTAAAGTTTACGCATATAGGGGAAATTCGGACACGTGCGCAAATCTTTTCCCTTACTTCTTTGTTTGACTTATTTATGGATTGCGCGCGGGTTTCCGCATGGAATATCCGCTTATGTGTGTACACGGCCTTAAAGTTTACGCATATGGGGAAATTCGGACACGTGCGCAAATCTTTTCCCTTACTTCTTTGTTTGACTTATTTATGGATTGCGCACGGGTTTCCGCATGGAATATCCGCTTATGTGTGTACACGGCCTTATAATAATGGCAGTGGTGATGGTCGAAAATGGTGATTATGATGTGGATGATTGCGGTGAGAACTATTAATGCTATTCGGACATCGGTACATTGATATTATCTTTATTTCGATTATCAATACTGTTGGTCTCACCACCACTTTTGCTGTTAAAGTTATCATCCTTGACTTTTCCATCACTTACGATACTAAGTTCATCAATTATTATGCGATTATGCATGGGTTTTTTTTGGTCATGTCATGTAATTTGAATAATGATAATAATAATAATAATAATAATAATAATAATAATAATAATAATAA
>CM065709.1:32808106-32810606 GCA_017654935.2 Phymorhynchus buccinoides
CACAAAATTTAAAGTGCATAGACATTCATTCTGAAAAGTTCAACAAACGTTTACACGAAAATTAAAGTGTGTAAACATCAATTTCTGAAAAGTTCAACAAACATTTACACAGAATTTAAAGTGTGTAAACATCAATTTCTGAAAAGTTCAACAAACGTTTACACGAAAATTAAAGTGTGTAAACATCAATTTCTGAAAATTCAACAAACATTTACACAAGTTTAAAAGTCATCGTCGTCGTGTGTTGATCTTTTTCTTTCTCGCGTCATTGACATCGTCGTTTTCGTTATCATCTACAGCACCGTCGTCGTCATCATCATCATCACCGTTGCCATCGTCGTTGACATCGATGATCGATCGTTTCTTCCTTGCGTCACTATGTTTGTCATCTTCATTGTCATCGTCGTCGCCGTTGTCGTCGTCATCTACATCAGCGTCATGGTTGATGGTAGATCTTTTCTTCCTAGTAACATCGTCATCGTCGTCATCGCCGTTTTCTGTTAAACCTACATCGTCATCATCATCATCATTATCATCGTCAGTGGCTGATCTTTTCCTTCTAGTATCGTCAACACCGTCGGCTTTGTTATCATCTACATCATCATCATCATCATTATCATCGTCAGAGGCTGATCTTTTCCTTCTTGAGTCATCGACGTCGTCATTTTTGTTATCATCTACACCATCATCGTCATTATTATCATCGTCGGTGGCTGATCTTTTCCTTCTAGTATCGTCGACGTCGTCATTTTTATTATCATCTACACCATCATCGTCATTATTATCATCGTCAGTGGCTGATCTTTTCCGTCTTGTATCATCGACATCGTCATTTTTGTTATCATCTACACCATCATCGTCATTATTATCATCGTCAGTGGCTGATCTTTTCCGTCTAGTATCGTCGACGTCGTCATTGTCGTTATCATCTACACCATCATCGTCATCATTATCATCGTCAGAGGCTGATCTTTTCTTTCTTGAGTCATCGACGTCGTCATTTTTGTTATCATCTACACCATCATCGTCATTATTATCATCGTCAGTGGCTGATCTTTTCCGTCTAGTATCGTCGACGTCGTAGTATCGTCGACATCATCGTCATTTTCGTCTGTTATCATCTATCACCATCATCGTCATCATTATCATCGTCAGAGGCTGATCTTTTCCTTCTAGTATCGTCGACATCGTCATTTTCGTTATCATCTACACCATCATCGTCATCATTATCATCGTCAGTGGCTGATCTTTTCCGTCTAGTATCGTCGACATCGTCATTGTCGTTATCATCTACACCATCATCGTCATCATTATCATCGTCAGAGGCTGATCTTTTCTTTCTTGTATCGTCGACGTCGTCATTGTTGTTATCATCTACACCATCATCGTCATCATTATCATCGTCAGAGGCTGATCTTTTCTTTCTTGAGTCATCGACGTCGTCATTGTCGTTATCATCTACACCATCATCGTCATCATTATCATCGTCAGAGGCTGATCGTTTCTTTCTTGAGTCATCGACATCATCATTTCCGTTGTCATCTTCATCATTATCATTCACATCGTCGTCGTTGGCTGACCTCTTTTTTCTTGAATCAGTAATAGCATTGTTATTATTTACTTCAACACATTCATCGTCGTCGTCGTCGTCGTCATTGTCATCGTCGTCGATGATGGTTGATCTTTTCTTTCTGGTGTCATCGACGTCATCATTTTCGTTGTCATCTACGTCGTCGTCATTGTTTTCATCGTTGATGATTGACCTTTTCTGTCTTGCGTCATCATTAACAACATCCTTGTCATCGTCGTCGTCGTCATCGCTATCGTTATTATCGTTATGGGTTGACCTCTTCTTTCTTGTATCGTCGACATCGTCATTTTCGTTGTCGTTTTCATCATCATCTACAACGTCATCGTTGGCTGATCTTTTTCTCCTTGTATCGTTGACGTCGTCTCCGTTGTTATCGTCTACATCATCTTCATCATTATCATCGTCAGTGACTGATCTTTTCTTTCTCTTGTCATCGACATCATCATTTTCGTTATCATCTGCATCGTGATCACCATTGTCTTCTTCGTTAATGGCTGATCTTGTTCTCCTTGTATCGTCGACGTCGTCGCCGTTGTTATCACCGCTGACATCGTTGGTACTGTCTTCGTCGTTGTCGTTGTCGTTGTCGTGGTCGTTGCGAGGAGAGAGGCTGGTGGTCGCAGAGGTAGGTCTGGCCTCTACCTGGTTGAAGTGGATCAGCATACCACCTGCGCAAAACACAGAGAAAAGAACGATAATCTAAGATGGTATAAATAATCAGATTCAAGACTCAAGACTTAAGAATACTTTTTTTCTTCAGAAAATGGGTCACCATGGACACTGTTATTTTCTGGAGCTCTCTGATGCGTCTTGGAAAAACAAACTGTTGCAGCCTTTTCAGCGTTAACTTTTCTTCTTAGATCTGAGAAAAATGAAAATCATGGCTTTGGTTATTAAAGACACACTGAC
>CM065709.1:32825606-32830606 GCA_017654935.2 Phymorhynchus buccinoides
AGAATGGACCGGACCGGTTAGGCAGAAAGATAGTAGATGACAGTAAGCAAAGGGAAAAGGCAGAGTCAAAGAGAGTGACAGATGAGAGGAAGTTACAAGCGCAGAACTTCCATGAAGGTGGGGGAACTATTTATACAAAAGACCCCGCGGTATATCCCCACGGCTAAGTAGGGGAAGACGGGGTAAAAAGCGCATGGGCGGGTAAGAAGCCCACCCCAATTATCTCATGAAATGAAGCAAATTTCAGTCTCATTTTTTGAGACGAGTCAAATTTGCCCATGAGACGAATGCTAGACATTAACGCTCGTCTCATGGGCAAAATGAGACTGAAATTTGCTTCATTTCATGAGATAATTGGGGTGGGCTTCTTACCCGCCCATGCGCTTTTTACCCCGTCTTCCCCTAGCTTCGTTACAGGGATGAAGAAAGACGTAAGAGGCACAAAAAACAAGGAAGTATCATGCATGTCAGCAACTTAAGTGAATTGAGTAATTTATCTGAAATAACCGACCTTTGTTCTAGCTAGTTGTTTTTATTCTAACAGAAACACGTCACTTGGGCTCCATCTCTCTCAACATGGAAGGGTGTTCTCCCAAAACTCTGTCAACAATCATTGCGCTGCTGTTGGCTTTGCCAATCTCTATGGGTACGTAAAATGATTTTACGATAATTTTATTTCGATATAGCACCTCCGAAATCGGAATGTGTCGGCCGAATGTAGCAAGGTGAGACCAGTGAAAACTGGAGAGAAAAAACCGGACACGTATACGTGCCTCTTCCATTATGGCCTTATCACCTGGGAACGCAGAAGAAGAAGAATTTCATGACATAGCGCTAAACAAATACTAAAAGAAAGCGTACAAAAAGTATGCTCAATGCGGTTGACTAAAAAACAAATTCAGTGGAAAAGAAAGAAAACAACCGCGAAATCGCAATAGTTTGTGGCACGCGGTCTATTTTTACCACTCCAATCATGAGTGCTCTTTAAAATGATGTTTCGCTCCCCTGGCTTTTCAATAATTTTAATCTGTTAAAACCAGAATGTTATGTCTGCACTGTCATTTCGTTTCTTTTTATATATTTTGGAAAACATTTAAAACTATGTATCCTACTTATACTCATCGAAAAGAAGCACCGCATACTCGTCGTGTCTGTTGAGTAGTGTCTGTATTACGTATGTTTATTATTTTGTTTCGCTTTAAAATACATCATTTTAAAGAGCGCCACAATTAATTTTGAAGTGTAGCCTCGATTTGAAGTGCGACAATTTTGCTCGACATGACCGACCGATTGACAATACCGACCGACCGACAAATTCAGTTATAGGTTTGTGGAAAGGGGGCATGCAAGCAAACGGGGGATTCTACTAGAGCCACAAACAAAAACATGGAATAAAATCAAGGATACAAAATATATGGCCTAAACAACAATTAATTTTAGATAGGAATAAGGATTGATACTTTCTTTAAAGACACACTGACCCACCACGATTAAGTCCCTTGGTTTTTTTCTGGGTAGCTGTGACCCACATAGTCGTCCACAAATGTCCCCAACTTCAAATTGAGGACTCCTCTTTAAAATGATGACTGAACTTTTCGTTTTGAGTTTGGGGGCATTTGTATGGGAGTCAAACCTGGCCAAAACAAGATTTCTTACCAGTTATAAGAAGGAAAACACGCGAAACCCGTGATTTTGACACGTGATCTGGTGGGTCTTTAAGCTTTGTTAATTAATCTGCCTTAAGATGCTTTGTTGACTGCCTGTCTGTCTTTTTATTTGCCTGTTTGCCTGTCTGTCTTTTTATTTGCCTATTTGCCTGTCTGTCTGTCTGTCTGTTTGCCTGCTAATAATAACAGCATTCAACGAAAATCCACGGGCAAGTTTTAGTTAGGGGAAGACGGGGTAAAAAGCCCATGGGCGGGTAAGAAGCCCATGCCAATTATATCATGAAATAAAGTCTTCTAAAATTTCAGTCAAATTTGCCCATGAGACGAATGCTAAGTTCTTTTAAAACATCAACATTAACACTCGTTGGGTCATGGCTTATGCACAGTTTCTTATTTCAAAATGTGACTGAAATTTGCTTTATTTCATGAGATTAGCATTCGTCTCATGGGCAAATTTGACTGAAATTTGCTTTATTTCATGAGATATTTGTCATGGACTTCTTACCCGCCCATAGTCTTCACCTATATCTGGCACAAAACAGGTTAGAATATCACACAAACAATAACATTCCTTTCGCTTTATTTTGGATCTGTGATTCTTCTGTGATTAGAATAATACCAAATACCAAAAACTTTTTTTTCTGATTCAGAATTTTTTTTTAGTGTTTCTATATAGTATTAGAATGGGTTGGTTCGTTTTGTTACTTGTTTTTCTTTTCACATAATTGTTTGTTTTTGATTTGGCCAAAAAAACATTTGACGGTTTTTGAGTGAGTAGAGTGAACAGTTAATGTGTTTATAGGACTAGACATCGTCTTCAGTAATCTCGAGTTAATTAATTTTTCTTGTTGTTGTCGTTGTTTTCGTTCCCTGGCTAAAGGACTCCAGGGGTCATCCTAACAGCTGAAGCACCTGAACACTATGGTACAAATTTATTTGACAGTTTTTAGGGATGAGAACATTAGGACTAGACACAGTAATCTCGAGTTAATTAATTTTTCTTGTTGTTGTGTGACCTGGCTAAAGGACTTTAACCTGAAGCACCTGAACCCAATTTTATCAGCCACGTGTGTGACCGTTTCTGATTACCCCGCCATGTAGGCAGCCACACTCCGTCTTCGGGGGATGAGTTAATTAATTGAATTTCTCCTTTTCACACAGTCAATATGGGGTGGGTTTTTGTTTAATGTTTTAGCTCCTCCATTTAATCATTACTCATTAAAGAAACGATGATATGAATGTTTGAAGCTTATTATGGATTGTCATCTAGGCGAAGACGGGGTAAAAGGCGCATGGGCGGGTAAGAAGCCCACCCCAATTATCTCATGAAATAAAGAAAATTTCAGTCCAATTTGCCCATGAGACGAATGCTAGACATTAACGCTCGTCTCATGGGCAAAATGAGACTGAAATTTGCTTCATTTCATGAGATAATTGGGGTGGGCTTCTTAACCGCCCATGCGCTTTTTACCCCGTCTTCCCCTATAATATAATACGCTAAGGCCCAAAGTGTAAAAGAACGTAAAAACTCGGATACCGCGTAAATGTCGGACTTTTGCTTGCCATGCAGTTCCAGAAGAATGCGTTGGGACGCGATTCCGCTATGTCTGGTTCGAAATTTTGCTTTTGAAAGTTGCTTTTGGAGGCAAAATGTATGAAATTTCCTTGAAATTTTGTGTCGTCCGCGTCGCCCGAGCTGTGTCGGAAATTGCCGAATCTACTTCGGAAAACACGATGAATGCCGAACCTGTGTTTCGTAATTTCCGCCCTTTACTTTCCGGCTTTGTGATGCTGGCCAACTTTTTTTTTCATGTCTAAGTGTGTGTGTGTGCGTGTGTGCTTCCCTCTCTCTCTCTCTCTCTCTCTCTCTCTCTCTCTCTCTCTCTCTCTCTCTCTCTCTCTCTCTCTCTCTCTCTCTCTCTCTCTCTCTCTCTCTCTCTCTCTCTCTCTCTCTCTCTCTCTCTCTCTCTCTCTCTCTCTCTCTCTCTCTCCGGCTCTCTCTCTCTCTCTTGACAGAATGGAAGACAAGGCCCAGCCTAAATTCTTATCCTTGTAAAATAAATTGTCTGAAGTCTGAACTCTCTCTCTCTCCTCTCTCTCTCTCTCTCTCTCTCTCTCTCTCTCTCTCTCTCTCTCTCTCTCTCTCTAGGCATCTTGTCCTCTCAGGGTCTCTCTCTCTCTCTCTCTCTCTCTCTCTCTCTCTCTCTCTCTCTTCTCTCTCTCTCTCTCTCTCTCTCTCTCTCTCTCTCTCTCTCTCTCTTTTAGGCATCGCCTAAGATCTTTATCCTTGTCTAATAATGTTGTCCAGTGTCCAGGGTCCAGTCTCTCTCTCTCTCTCTCTCTCTCTCTCTCTCTCTCTCTCTCTCTCTCTCTCTCTCTCTCTCTCTCCTCTCTCTCTCTCTCTCTCTCTCTCTCTCTCTCTCTCTCTCTCTCTCTCTCTCCCCTTCTCGCTCTCGCACAACGACAACAGTGCTAATAAAGTTTGTCACTAAGTCACGCAAAATTTTGCTCAAATCAATACATTGCTTCCAGTATTGCATCTTTATTCTTTAGTATGTGGTACGGGGAACTCTCTTACATTCACAGACAGCATATATGTTCTATCAATGTAACACTGAATAAATTATCTTTGCATTTCAAAAAACAAAATGTTTGGACCCGTGCGAAGCACGGGTGTAACTAGTTAAGCTATTTCTTTTCTCGATAAAGAAAAGCAACATGCTAGTTTGAACTCACCAGGCTTTGGCTTTGATAATATTTTGTAGAATGCTGTTCTCTCATTAAAGGAGCAATGGATTCACTTTTGGAGTTCACATGGATTGCCATTATGTTATATATCATCTTTTGTAATCTTGATTTTTATGTAGTATATTGTTTATTTTTGTTACTTAATAACAAAAAGAAGCGACTGACGATCGTTGTTGTTTCTTCGGGTTTTTTGTTGTTGTTTTTGCTTGTTTGTGCTTAACAGTTAAAAACAAAACCCACAATATTATGCAAGAAATAGTTCTTTAGTATGTGGTACTAATCGAAATAATCATTCGAAATATGAGATTTATTTTAATAATTTGATTAAAATATCTGAAAACCGCATAGATACACAGACTTATAACTTTATATCAGAACCCTTACAGGCAAAATTCCTTTTTGTGTGTTATTTTTTGTTAACAGGATTCATTCTGAGCGAGAACGCTCCGACTGGAAACTACGTGCCAAGCGAGAACGCTCCAATCGAAAACTCCCCGAAAGAGAACGCTCCGAACGGAACCGCGCCACCTGAGAACGAACCAAACGAAAACTCCCCCCTGAAAGAGAACGCTCCAACTGGAAACT
>CM065709.1:32838106-32840606 GCA_017654935.2 Phymorhynchus buccinoides
ACTTTGTCGGTCGGTCTGTCTGTCGGTCGGTCTGTCGGTCGGTCTGTCGTTCCAAAATTGTCGCACATTTTGACAAAATTGTCGCACTTCAAATCGAGGCTACACTTCTGGCCGCTCTTTAAAATGATGTATTTTAAAAGCGTACAAAATAATAAACATATGTAATACAGACACTACAACAGACACGACGAGTATGCGGTGCTTCTTTTGATGAGTATAAGTAGGATACATAGTTTTAAATGTTTTCCAAAAGATATAAAAAGTTACGAAATGGTGCAGAGATAACATTCTGGTTTACAGATTAAAATTATTGAAAAGCCAGGGGAGGTAACTCATGATTGGAGTGGTAAAAATAGACCGCGTGCCACAAACTATTGCGATTTCGCGCTTGTTTTTTTACATTTTAATTTTTCTTTTTTTCTACTTCAGAGAGTCTTCGTGTTCCCATGGCAACCACGTGGGTCCAGTCCTTCTGATGGACCTCGAGAAGGTACGTTAACTTTGTATCTAGCCTCTACACCACATCTGCACCTACTTCAACTCATCTTCATCTTCATCCGCTCATCTTTCTTACTGCATAAGACGGGGTTCACATTAGACGCGTAAGTTCCGTACGGAAAACCCTAACTAGGGGAAGACGGGGTAAAAAGCGCATGGGCGGGTAAGAAGCCCACCCCAATTATCTCATGAAATAAAGAAAATTTCAGTCAAATTTGCCCATGAGACGAATGGGCAAAATGAGACTGAAATTAGCTTCATTTCATGAGATAATTGGGGTGGGCTTCTTACCCGCCCATGCGCTTTTTACCCCGTCTTCCCCTAATTGGAAGAAAGAAGGGTAAAAGCTTACGCATAATAGGGGGAAATTCGGACGCGTGTGCAAATCTTTTCCCTTCTTTGTTTCACTTATTTATGGATTGCGCACGGGTTTCCGCACGCATGGAATATTCGCTTATGTGTGTACACGGCCTTATTTGATACAATGCTTATAATGTATATTGATTAACATCATGTTCATACTACTTATAATATAATGTAATATATTATATTGTTTTGTGTTATCATCATCTTTTTACTGTGCTTGTTGTCTCCTTTTTCTAAATGTATGCACTGGTTTTGAAAGGACAATAAATGATTTGGGGTCTGTTGTATAAATAGTTCCTCCACCTTCTGGAAGTTCTGTGCTTGTAACTTCCTCTAATATGTCACTCTCTTTGACTCTGCCTTTTCCCTTTGCTTACTGTCATCTACTATCTTTCTTGCCTTACCAGGTCCATTCTCCTGCCTTTTTTCACAAAACACTTTCAAAAACATTTCCTCCAGCCGAAGTCGGACTCGCTGGGCCTAACTATTTCTTATAGTTAGGCGCATAACGGCAGCATGACGCGTCTGCGCTCGTAATTGACAGGAAAATGTCTGAGTGATCGAAGAAGAAGAAGAAGAAGAAGAAGAAGAATTCACCAACAATGCATACAAAGATGAACAATGGCATCAATGACGAGCTTGAAGCTTATAACGTGCCTACTTTTACCATTGTAAACGTACATGTATTGTTATGGCAGCTGGCAAAAACCAACACACAAGTACTGTCATGCTAAATTGATTCTTTTTTTCATTCTCATTCTTTTTTTGGCTCACTCGTGTTAACGAAGTTAACACGAAGTGAGTCTATAGTATGATAGTTGTTCGGTTGTGTGTGTGTGTGTGTGTGTGTGTGTGTGTGTGCGTGTGCGTGTGCGTGCGTGCGTGCGTGCGTGCGTGCGTGCGTGCGTGCGTGCGTGTGTGTGTGTGTGTGTGTGTGTTGTCATGCCAATGGTTCCGGGTCCGATTCTCGGCACGGGCACTTTAAAAAAAAAGAAGTTTAATTGTATCCATTAACGACAGTATCATTTGTACTTTAAAATTTTATTGACAATCTTGTACAGCCCCCTCAATCTTTGTTTGTTGTTGTCCCACATGTTCCTGTTCGAGTGAGCCTTGAAGGCTTTGCCTCTTGTTTTTCGTTTTTCTTTAATTCTCTTGTTGTTTGTTTGTTTGTATCCAGGCCCCATTGTTCGCCTAATTTCTGAGAGAATGTCAGACCACGAGGGAAGAGAGGGAAGATCTAGCGGCGACGCCTTTTTGAATTCGGAGTCCTGTCTTCGTGACCTTATTGGGAAACCTTGGTCACCCTAGTAGCCACAATAAAGTTCGGTTTCACGTGCCCAAATCTTTCCCCCCTTCTTTGCTTCACTTATTTATGGGTTGCGGCAACGGGGTTTCCCGCATGGAATATCCGCTCATGTGTGTACACGGTCTTACAGGTGTTTTTTTTTTGGGGGGGGTGTTAAAATAGGTTTTTCATCACCAGCAACACAATACAACAATTTATACAAAGATGGATAATGGTATCAACAATCCGTTGTAATGTACATAATGATGGCAGCTGGCAAACACAACAGTGAACACACAAGAATTGTCATGCCTGAAGGTGCACCCTGACGGAAGCGTTTTTGCCAGA
>CM065709.1:32863106-32880606 GCA_017654935.2 Phymorhynchus buccinoides
CCCCAAATCATTTATTGTCCTTTCAAAACCAGTGCATACATTTAGAAAAAGGAGACAAGTACAGTAAAAAGATGATGATAACACAAAACAATATAATATATTACATTATATTATAAGTAGTATGAACATGATGTTAATCAATAGTTATACAATATAAGCATTGTATCAAATAAGGCCGTGTACACACATAAGCGAATATTCCATGCGTGCGGAAACCCGTGCGCAATCCATAAATAAGTGAAACAAAAGAAGGGAAAAGATTTGCACACGCGTCCGAATTTCCCCCTATTATGCGTAAGCTTTTACCCTTCTTTCTTCCAATTTAAAAATCATGGGCGGGTAAGAAGCTTACCCGCCCACGGGCAAATTTGCCTGAAATTTTCTTTATTTCATGAGATAATTGGGGTGGGCTTCTTACCCGCCCATGCGCTTTTTACCCCGTCTTCCCCTAGTTAGGGTTTTCCGTACGGAACTTACGCGTCTAATGTGAACCCCGTCTTATGCAGTAAGAAAGATGAGCGGATGAAGATGAAGATGAGTTGAAGTAGGTGCAGATGTGGTGTAGAGGCTAGATACAAAGTTAACGTACCTTCTCGAGGTCCATCAGAAGGACTGGACCCACGTGGTTGCCATGGGAACACGAAGACTCTCTGAAGTAGAAAAAAAGAAAAATTAAAATGTAAAGAAACAAGCGCGAAATCGCAATAGTTTGTGGCACGCGGTCTATTTTTACCACTCCAATCATGAGTTACCTCCCCTGGCTTTTCAATAATTTTAATCTGTAAACCAGAATGTTATCTCTGCACCATTTCGTAACTTTTTATATCTTTTGGAAAACATTTAAAACTATGTATCCTACTTATACTCATCAAAAGAAGCACCGCATACTCGTCGTGTCTGTTGTAGTGTCTGTATTACATATGTTTATTATTTTGTACGCTTTTAAAATACATCATTTTAAAGAGCGGCCAGAAGTGTAGCCTCGATTTGAAGTGCGACAATTTTGTCAAAATGTGCGACAATTTTGGAACGACAGACCGACTGACCGACAAAGTGAGTTATAGGTTTGTGGCTTGAGCCACAAACAAAAAGAAGAGAAAATAATGGAAACTATGGAAAATGTCGACACGCGCGGCAAATTCTCGCGCACATTTTGCGCGCACAGACATACAGACAGACAGACACGCACACATATTAGCCGTTTTAGGTGGGGTTGTTACTTCCCTTGGTTTGGTGGCTCACTGATACAGTCCCTTTGTTTGCTATAACTTCCGGTGGCGAGTTGGGCAGCTACCGTAGATACAGTAGTAGATCGACTTTCCTGTTTCTGTTTGCGTCGCAGACGCCACTTCTGACGATAAATCGCGATGTTGATACGAACATGAATGCTTTGCTGTCCCTATACGTGATTACGCGAGTTTTACTACTCCTTATTTGCTTCAATAACATTTACTTTGTCACCATCTTTACCCTGCGCTTTTTGTTTTGTTTCTTTTCATGGTAGGCCTATGACGATAATGTGTTTACTGTTTACCACATCTGTGTAAATAATTACGGTGTGGCGAGAGCGCCGTATGCTTTGGTTTGTTCGATAATTCCTTTGATGGTTTTACAACAAATAAAATAATCTGAGTTTGAATTTTGATATGGTTGAGGGGAAAGGGGGCATGCAAGCAAACGGGGGATTCTACTAGAGGGTGGGTGGGTCGTGGATGAAGGATTTTCACTATGATTTGGGAATGGGTAGAGCTAGAAGGGTGGGAGTAAAATGGGGCGGATGGGGGAAGGGGCTCGCACAGTGACACACGCACACATGTACAGATATATATATATTATATATTATATATATATATATATATATATATATATATATATATATATATATATATATATATATATATATATATATATATATATATATATAGTTTTACATCAGTTTAAAGAGGCAATGCTATGGCATAGCAGGCACCTTTCTAGAATGGGTTAACCAGTGACATAATTATAAGCCTTTTACTACTTGCCTTATATGCAAATTCCTTGATGTTGACTAACTCTACTTTTAAGTTGCGATGGAGGAAGCCAAGGGTCTTACTGACTTTGCTGCGCACATTTGAGATGTGGGTGTCCCATCTAAGGTCTTGTGATATTGTAAAGCCCAGACATTTATTTTCATCTCTATCCAATCCAGGTCCTGGCCATATAGTTGGTAGTTCTTTATCAGGGGATTTTTCTTCCTGATCACATGGAGGCTCTTGCATTTGTCGGGATGGAAGGACATCCATTTGTTTTCCCATGATGCTAATTCATTTAGGTCTGGTTGGAGATCATTGAGGTCTCTGGGAGGGTCCACAGCTCGGTGACAGAGTCGTCCACAAAGAGAAAGGAAGTTGGAAGATAGTTGCCTCGAAAGACCATTGATGCCAACAGGAAAAGGGTCGGCCCAAGCACAGATCCTTGGGGGACTCCTGATTCTACAGGGATAGCTTCGGATGCAGCTCAATCAACAACTATTTTTTCCTGCCTGCCTGCAAGGAAGCTCTCAATTAATCTATTGACTGAACTTCTGATCCCATAGTGGCGAAATTATTCATAAGGAGATAGTGATAAATCTTATCAAAGGCCTTTTTAAAATCCATGACTAGGACGTTGGTCCTTCCAGATAAAAATTTAAAAATAAGCGACAAAAATGTGCTTGATAGTGGTGGTGAGAAATACTGGGTCACCAACTCACTCACACACACACACCACAACTCGCATACACACACAACACAACTCACACACACACGCACGCGCACACACAGAGGCGCGTGAAGGTCGAGAGGGTATACAGTCGTATATTGTAAAGACAAACAATTTATCATGTGTGTGTGTGTGTGTGTGTGTGTGTGTCACTGACTGAGTCAGTTGTGTCTGACTATAACCTTTTCATAGCAGATAAAGCGACTGCTATTCTACTTTTACAGGGCTGGACTGAAATTTGTTTTCATTGGTGGTAGGTGATAGAAGCTGTGAAGCAGTGACCGACACCTAGGCATCTATATATATAAAAAAAAAGACAAACAATGTATCGTGTGTGTGTCACAGTGTGTGTGTGTGTGTGTGTGTGTGTGTGTGTGTGTCACTGACTGAGTCAGCTGACTATGACTTTCACATAGCAGATAAAGCTACTGCTATTCTACTTAGAACTACAGGGCTGGACTGAAATTTGTTTTCAGTGGTGGTAGGTGATAGAAGCTGTAAAACGGTGACAGACACCTAGGCATCCATTGTTTCAGAAGGCGTAAAATCTCTATTTTTCTCTCTCTCTAGGCATCCATAAAATAAGTTTTTAAAAAAGGACCTAGAATACTACCTTGAGGAACACTACTGCTAACATGTGCAGCCTACAGACTGATTTCACATCTTTACTATTACAATACTGAGTTCTGTTACATGAAAAGTCTTCTATCCATATTAAGTAAATTGTTGTGGATTCCATAACCATGTAATTTAATTTTATGTTGTAGGCCTACTTACAACAGTTGTGTTGTAATGGAAAGAGTGACTTGTTTTGGGCTTAAAAGCTGATTAAGTTCTTTTAAAACATTATTTATTATTTATTTTGTTATTATTTGTTTTTAAATAAATAGATCTAGCGCAGGCCAAACAATGTCTTAGCGTGTACTATTTCACTTCTGAGTACTGGGTGCACTATCCCAGGTTGTTGGGGTGATGGCTTATGCACAGTTTCTTATTTCAAGCACTGGGAGAGGGGTGGAAGTAAAGTACATTTTCTTACTACACATTTCATAATTTGCACACCATTTCAACGCCCCAGGAGAAATATCAGTATGCAGTACACTTTCTTGTTACAAACTTGCTGTTTGTATACCCTTTGAAAATCCAAAATAACCCTCTTTTTTTTAAAAAGCGTGAATAGCAAATTTCTCCTTTACATCCTGCAGTCCTAAAGATTACAGGCACATGGGAGGGAACATGAGAATCAGTGAATAATTTACATCATTGGTAGTGCAACATACTGGGAATGAGATTGAATCATACAAATTATTTTTAAATTTTGTCTGAAATTGAGAGGATTTGTGGGGATACCCGGATAGTGTTGGTTAAAATAATGTGAATACGTCTTACTTTGTTGTGTCAGTGTATTTGTATTTAATGCTGTTATAAAGCAAAGTACACCTGTGCATGCGCATTAATTTTGAATAAAATCATACCAGCCCCGAAAGTCTCAAAACCTTTTCGTACGAACCTCCCCCCTTCCTCACTACTAGGCAAACGTGTTTTGAATAGGCAAACGTGTATGTAATTTTTTTTGGCGTGGTTTCATGATCACAATAGCAGGCAAATGTATTTCACTTTTACCAAAACCGTTTTGAAAAAAAAAATGTAACGAAGCCTACCTAACTGCCCCCTTCCCTCCCCTTTTTGTGGGGAAGATTTACTAACTATCCTGGGATAAACACTGAGTTTAAGCACTGAGAGAAAGAGCATCATCACCCTAAGCTAAGTGACCCAGCCAGTCAGGATCCTTTCAGCGGGCACCCAACGTGATGCTGAATGGAGCAGCTACCTTCACTCTAAGCTAAGTGACCCAGCCAGTCAGGTCCCGATCAGCGGACACCCAACATTATGAAACATAATAGAAAAGGAACCGCCTAAGCTAATGAAAAAAAGTTATGTTCTGTGGCTTTTTCGTGCAAGACAGTATGAGTTTGCTCAGTTGCAGGGTTTGTGATCGAATAAATAATCACAACTGAGCCAAATGTGGTCGTCATATTATCTAATTGACAATGATTTTTAGGTTATCTTTTTTTCTTTTCTTGTTCTCTTCTTTTTTTTTCTTTCTATGTTATGTCCCCAAAGCAGGATTGGGCTAGTCGCTGAGGGAGTGGGTGAGGGTGGGTGGAGACAGAGTGGAGGAGGGAGAATGGGAAAGGACATTGTCAGCTGTGGGTGTCTGTGTGTGTGTGTGTGTGTGTGTGTGTGTTTAAATTTCTTTTCATGTCTTCGCTGTGAGTGTTTAAAGAAGCATACTGTTTTGTACAGCAGTGATTCTAAAGGAAAGAATAGGAAGGAAGAGAAACATTGTATGAATTGTACTTTTCCGGTTGTTGGTGTTTTTGTTGTTGTTTGGGTTTTTTCCCCCACTCATGGAGAGGAGAGGAGAGGGAGTGGTGAAGAAAAAGGAGAAGCCATCATAATGTGAACGCGCTTTTGTTTTCAAGGCTTACTGGATGCGTGAAGAGGTAGCAGGGAAATTAATGGAAATCATTTTCTTTCGTTTGGTGCGATTTAAAAAAAAAAAAAAAAAAAAAAAAAAAAAATAGGCCTCCACTCACCCCACTCACCCTGAACTAGCGAAATGTGGTTTTCAACATTTCTATCGTGTTTTCAAACTGCCTGCGGGCCCGTATGTGTGTGTATGCGCGCGCGTCTGTGTGTGGGTGTGCGTGCTGTGTGTGTGCGTGTGCGTGTGCGTGAGTGCGCGTGTGCGTTTGTGTATGATATGTCTCGCTATTCCGATCATACTCCACTACTCATGTCAAACCGTATCTTTACTCTGTAATACAATGGCTTTTTATTATTTTATTGTCTTTGGGAAGAGACTGGGAGGGAGAGAGAGAGAGAGAGAGAGAGAGAGAGAGAGAGAGAGAGAGAGAGAGAGAGACTTTTCAAGTTGATAAACCTTCGGTGTAAAGTTTCACTGGCTGCGTGTAATGTGCTTGCACCTGTGGGCGGGTGGGGGGCCGTGCCGGTTGTCTCGTGGGGTGGGGCGAGTTTCGGTCGGGTTTTGCCCATGGGACGAGCGCTAAACATTGGCACTCGTCTCGTGGGCGGGGTTTGGCTGTGATTTTCTTCATTTCATGAGATGGTTGGCATGGGCTTCTTGCCTGCCCACGGGCTTTTTGCCCCGTCTTACCCTAGGCCTATATACAGTTTCGACGGTCCCCCAAAAGGGGGGAAAATGCCTGCCACTTTTTGATTGGTCATCCAGTGGCTATCGAATGCACTTGCACCTTTCTTTCTTGTTTGCTGTGTGGCTGGTTACATATTTATCCATCTTTTGTTTGTTTTTCTTTTTTCTTTTTGTTGTAGTTTGTTGTTTTTGCTTTCCTACCTTTGTAGACAAATGGTGGGGTTTTATGAGCTTACATTTTCTAGTTGCTTAGATATGATTTTTTCCAAAAGTGTTGTCTGCTTCTTGTTGTACTTGTTATATGTGTGGACGAAGAGGTTGGATTTTTTTGGGGGGTCTCGTAGATTCGTTCTTATTCACTTGTTGTCTTTTTTCTTTGTTTTCTCTGTGTTGCTGGCTGCATGCTATTTTCTCTCATTGTATCGCCAGTTTGTACCACTTGCTACTTATATGCTGTTGTGCTATTCCAAAGTCCAATGGTGGTATCCTTACATAGGGTGTGTGGTGCATTGTGTTACTTCTTTGTATGGTGACAAAGGAAACAGTGGTACTGTAGGGAAAAGCGACATGAGGTTATCGATAGGCACGAAGGAATGTAAACCTATAGATAATGGATAGCTCAATTTCAATTTTATCAGTTAATTGTCAGGGCCTCCAAGATAAACAAAAAAGGAGAGACATTTTTCATAATTTAAAAAGTAAAAATCATTCTATCTATTTTTTACAAGACACTCACTTTGAGAAAAAACAAGAACCTTTTATTAAATCAGAATGGGGATATGAAGGCTTTTTTGCTAGTTTCTCTTCAAACTCACGAGGTGTAGCCATACTGTTTAAAAATGTTTTTGAATTCAAAGTAAAAAAAGTAGTCAAAGGAAAAGATGGAAATTTCATTATAGTACATATCGAAACCAAGAATAGAGTTTTTCTTCTTATAAACATTTACGGACCAAATAAAGATGACCCAGGTTTCTATAATTCTCTTACGCAAAGAATAGTAGGGTTCAATATACAAAATATTATAATTGCTGGTGACTTTAACCTGGTGCTGGAGCCTACTCGAGATTATCATAATTATAAGAATATTAATAATCCAAAAAGTAGAGAAATGGTAGAGAATATGATGCAAGAATTAGAACTCATCGATATATGGAGAGAATTAAATTCTGAATGCCCCAGATATACCTGGAGAAGGTGTAACCCTTTTCAACAAGCCAGGCTTGATTTTTTTTCTTATTTCAGACCCAGTTGTCACATTCATTAAAGATGCTGACATAGATTGCGGGTACAGAACAGATCACTCACCTGTCTCGATACAAATGCAATTTGAAGAAGAATTAAGGCATAATACATTTTGGAAATTCAACACTTCATTATTAAAAGATAAAAAATATCTTGATGAAATTAACGAAGAAATTAAAAAGGTCAAAGCAGAATATGCTTTAAGTCCATATAATAGAGAATCAATTGACACGATTCCATTGCTTGATCTGTCTTTTTCAATTCCAGACGATTTGTTTTTGGATTTTCTTCTTATGAAGATTAGATCTCGAACGATAGCCTATGCCTCAATGAAAAAGAAGAAAACAAACGAAGAGGAAAAATCCCTTGAAAAAGAAATACATTTACTAGAAACAGTTGAAGTCAAAGGAGGAGAAGAGTTAAATATGATTACACTCAAGAAGCAACGGTTAAAAGAAATACGAGAAAAAAGAATAGAAGGGGTACTTCTCAGGTCTAGAGCCAGATGGGTATCACAGGGTGAAAAGGTTAGCAAATATTTCTGTAACCTAGAAAAACGACATTATATTAGTAAAAATATGTCTAAACTTATTGATAAAGATGGCAATAGTCTAACTAAACAAGTAGATATTATGGACGAAGTGAAAGACTTTTACGATTCCCTATATAAAAAAGTGGATAATGAAGATTGTGAAATAACAGACTTGGTACAAAACATTACTAAACTGGATGATAATGAAGCTAAAGAGTTAGAAGGATATATTACACTAGAAGAGGCTAGCGATGCATTAAAACAGATGAAGAATAATAAAAGTCCAGGGACTGATGGATTTAGTGCAGAATTTTTTAAATGTTTTTGGAGACAGATTGGGCCATTTGTTGTTAGGGCGTTGAATGCCAGCTTTGATAAAGGAGAAATGTCTAGTGTTCAGAAACAAGGAGTTATAACCTGTATACCAAAAGGGGACAAACCTAGAGATGTTATTAAAAATTGGAGACCGGTGTCACTTTTGAATGTCATATATAAAATAGGGTCAACTTGCATTGCAAACCGCCTTAAGACTGTATTACCAAATTTAATACATGAAGATCAGACATGTTTTATACGCTACCGTCACATAGGAGACAACATCAGACTCATTTATGATGCAATAGCATATCTCGATGAAAATAACTTACCAGGACTATTACTAAATATAGATTTTGAGAAAGCGTTTGACACCGTAAATTGGAATTTTATGCTTAAGGTGCTTATAGCTTTTGGGTTTACTGAAAACATGTGTAAATGGGTGAACACATTTTATCATAACATTTCATCTTGTGTAGTAGTAAATGGACAGATCTCCAAGTGGTTTGATGTAAGGAGAGGATGCAGGCAGGGTGACCCAATCTCCCCATATTTATTTGTATTGTGCGTAGAAGTATTGGCCATAATGATACGCGAATGTAACGAAATACAAGGTATAAGTATAGGTGACTCTGAACACAAGATATCGCAGTACGCAGATGACACAGAATTTCTGTTAACAGGTGATAGACAGTCATTTGAAGCATGCATTAATACATTATCGTTGTTTAGTAGAAAGTCAGGTCTATGTCTTAACGTAAAAAAGACTAATGCCGTATGGCTAGGCAGTCTTAAAAACTCTCCTGTCCGCTACATGGAGCACTTAGATATTGAATGGAACCCTCCAAAGTTCAAAATTTTGGGAGTGTGGTTCACAAATGATTTAAAAGAATGTGTGAAACTTAATTACTCAGACAAACTTGCAGACATTAAGCATTTATTTAAGATTTGGGTTAGAAGACAGTTGACTCCGCTTGGTAGGGTAGCAATATTAAAATCGCTAATCTTATCAAAACTAATTCATCTATGGATGTTTTTGCCTAATCCTCCGGACATTTTTATGCAAACCTTGCAGACCTTATGCTATAAGTTTGTCTGGAATAAAAAGCCAGACAAAATAAGTAGAAAAACAGCCCATCAAAGTGTTAAAAATGGTGGACTTGGACTGCCAGAATTAAAAACATTTGTCAAAGCATTGAAATTGGCATGGTTCAAGAAGTTTTATTCAACGGGCCATCGGTGGAAAACAATTGTTTTACATCAGTACCCCCACATAGAAAATATTAACACATTTGGACCCGAAATTTTGGTAGTAAATCCTCCCAAGAATAAGTTCTGGGCAGAAGTATTTCTGGCATACAAAACATTTTTTTATAAACTTGATTTTAAAAACTCGGTGGAACTTCTTGCTGAACCGGTTTTCTACAATGATAGATTGCAGATAGGAAACACTTGTATACGATCAAAGAAATGTGTTGAAAAGGGGGTGTTTTGTATAGCGCATTTTCTTCAGGCGAATGGTCAGTTTATTACTTATGACAGGTTTAAAGAGAAATATAATATTGCCATTGATTTTATTACTTTCAGCGGTTACAAGTCTACTATATCGAAATTTATAAGAAAATCCGAGTACAATGTAAACAATAATAAGTGTTTAGCTGAATCACTTGAATTTACAAAATTAATGTCGGCTGTTAAAGGATGCAGGGTGTATTATGACTGTCTTATTGAAAATGATGTCAAACCAAAGTGTTGTACAAAATGGGAAACAAAACATAACACCGAATACGACTGGAAAAAATGCTTTTTTTATTTACATAAAACAACCGATGTGAAACTGAAGTGGTTTCAAATGAAAATTATTCACAGATGCATTGGGACTAATACTATTTTGAAAAAAAATGGGTGTTATTGAAAGTGATAAATGTAGTTTTTGTAATGATGCAAGGGACAGTATTGATCATATGTTTTGGCATTGTGAATATGTTCAACAGTTTTGGACAGAATTCACTTCACTTATTAACAGAAAATGTACACATGCTTGTGACATGAACCTTACTCACAGTCTGGTTGTATTTGGTATAGATATAAATATTATAATTGATGTTACCTTTTATATTATTTTGTTACTAGCTAAAGAATATGTATATCACTGTAAATTAGACAGGAGATACCCTGTCCTGCAGGGTTTTGTGAATGTTTTGAAGCACAGATACAAAATTGAGGAGTACATATCTAGAACTAATTTTCAGCATCATGAGTTTTTGGGATGGTGGATGCCATACAAAGATATAATTTCTGGGTAATAATCTTCTTCTTTTTTCTTCTTCTCCCCTTTCTTGTGCGTATGTGTAAGGGTGTAAATATTACCCAGGGGGCCACATCTATTGTGATCAATGCACGGAATATGAAATTGCACTGCATTACAAAATCAACAACAAAAACCCAACTAATTCAGTATTATTAATATTTGTGTGTTGTTTTTCTTGAATAGTACTATTGGGAACGCAGAGGAGGAAGAAGAAGAAGAAGAAAAAAAACAACCCCAACACATTCTTTGTGTGTGACATTGAGGTTTTTATTGAACCTCGTCTTTTTTCGTTCCCTTGTCTTTAAAATAACATTTTTTTTTTAATGATAACCTGTCACAGAATTAGTGGACAAACTTTTTTCAACGTCCAACCCGTGTTGAAAGTTTTTATTATTCAATGTAACTCTTTAATAAGGTACTTAACCTCAGTAATGTAGTATATGTGCGTGCGTGCGCGCGTGTGTGCATGTGGGTGGGTGTGAATATGTACATGCGTATGTGTTTGTATGTGTATATGTTTTGTTGTTGTGTTTTTGTCATATGGTTTGTATTTTTTATATTTTGTTCCTTCTTAGTTATGATTATGTTCTGTATTTGAAAATGTAAAAAAAAAGTTCAATTAAAAAAAAAAAAAAAAAAAAAAAGAAAAAAAGATGACCGTGTTGACTGCTGGGAGGTGCAGGTGGGTGTGCAGGACCGTGAGACTCTCTGCTAACACCCGAGGCACTGGATCGGGACAGACATGGAAACTCTTCCATGCTGTACATGGGAGGAGGGTAGATGGAAGTGTAAGTGGGGGGTGGGGGGTGATGGGTAGAATACTGCTGGTAATGGTCAGGCATTGGAGGTGGGGGAACATGCGTTGTGGGGAAGGGCTGAGGTTGTTGGCTGGATATGGAGTAAGATGAATATACGTTCTGCCCGGCAGCTGGAGACCAAGTAGCAGGCATGCCAGTGCTCCCATGGGGACTGAATAATGGGTCAGGGTTTGCACAGAGCCCAGTGGGTGAAGCAGAGTTCGCTTGAGGCTCACCTGGTAGACCAGGGTCCTTACAGTATCCACAGGGCTGGTCACGGTCGTCATCAGAAACTGGGCGAACTTCCTCATGGAGTCCATGGGGATGACTTGTGTCTTCACGCTGTCCGTGGGGGAGGGTAGGGTCTTCATGCTGTCTGTGTGGGAGCGTAGGGTCTTCACGCTGTCTGTGTGGGAGCGTAGGGTCTTCACGCTGTCTGTGTGGGAGCGTAGGGTCTTCACGCTGTCTGTGTGGGAGGGTAGGGTCTTCACGCTGTCTGTGTGGGAGGGTAGGGTCTTTGCGCTGTCTGTGTGGGAGGGTAGGGTCTTCACGCTGTCTGTGTGGGAGGGTAGGGTCTTTGCGCTGTCTGTGTGGGAGGGTAGGGTCTTTGCGCTGTCTGTGTGGGAGGGTAGGGTCTTCGCGCTGTCTGTGTGGGAGGGTAGGGTCTTCACGCTGTCCTGGTGGGAGGACAGGGTCTTCACGCTGTCTGTGTGGGAGGGTAGGGTCTTTGCGCTGTCTGTTGGGTAGGGAAGGGTTTTCACGCTGTCCGTTGGGTAGGGAAGGGTCTTCACGCTGTCCATGGCAGGAGGCAGGGTCTTCACCATGGAATGAAGAGAGAGAGAGGGGGAGAGAGAGAGAGAGAGAGAGAGAGAGAGAGAGAGAGAGAGAGAGAGAGAGAGAGAGAGAGAGAGAGAGAGAGAGAGAGAGAGAGAGAGAGAGAGAGAGAGAGAGAGAGAGAGAGAGAGGAGAGAGAGAGAGAGAGAGAGAGAGAGAGAGAGAGAGAGAGAGAGAGGTTACGAGAGGTTACGAAACACCGGTTCGGCATTCTTCGTGTTTGTATGGGAGTGAGACCTGGTCAAAGCAAGATTTATTTCTAGCTATAAGAGGGAAACACGTGAAACCTGTGATTTTGACCACGTGATGTGGTGGGTCTTTAATGGAATCCACATCAGTCAAAGTCCACGGTAAAAGCGGACAGTGTCCCTCAACATCAATGAAATCCGCATCAGTCAAAGTCCACGGTAAAAGCGGACAGTGTCCCTCAACATCAATGAAATCCACATCAAAGTCCACGGTAAAAGCGGACAATGTCCCTCAACATCTATGAAATCCACATCAAAGTCCACGGTAAAAGCGGACAGTGTCCCTCAACATCAATGAAATCCACATCAAAGTCCACGGTAAAAGCGGACAATGTCCCTCAACATCTATGAAATCCACATCAAAGTCCACGATAAAAGCGGACAATGTCCCTCAACATCTATGAAATCCACATCAAAGTCCACGTAAAATTTGTTTTAAAATATATATATAAAAGCGGACAATGTCCCTCAACATCTATGAAATCCTCATCAGTCAAAGTCCATGGTAAAAGCGGACAGTGTCCCTCAACATCTATGAAATCCACATCAAAGTCCACGGTAAAAGCGGACAATGTCCGTCAACATCTATGAAATCCACATCAAAGTCCACGGTAAAAGCGGACAATGTCCCTCAACATCTATGAAATCCTCATCAGTCAAAGTCCATGGTAAAAGCGGACAATGTCCCTCAACATCTATGAAATCCGCATCAGTCAAAGTCCACGATAAAAGCGGACAGTGTCCCTCAACATCTATGAAATCCACATCAAAGTCCACGGTAAAAGCGGACAATGTCCCTCAACATCTATGAAATCCTCATCAGTCAAAGTCCATGGTAAAAGCGGACAATGTCCCTCAACATCTATGAAATCCGCATCAGTCAAAGTCCACGATAAAAGCGGACAGTGTCCCTCAACATCAATGAAATCCGCATCAGTCAAAGTCCACGGTAAAAGCGGACAATGTCCCTCAACATCAATGAAATCCGCATCAAAGTCCACGATAAAAGCGGACAATGTCCCTCAACATCAATGAAATCCTCATCAGTCAAAGTCCACGGTAAAAGCGGACAATGTCCCTCAACATCTATGAAATCCGCATCAGTCAAAGTCCACGGTAAAAGCGGACAGTGTCCCTCAACATCAATGAAATCCGCATCAGTCAAAGTCCACGATAAAAGCGGACAATGTCCCTCAACATCTATGAAATCCTCATCAGTCAAAGTCCACGATAAAAGCGGACAATGTCCCTCAACATCAATGAAATCCTCATCAGTCAAAGTCCACGATAAAAGCGGACAATGTCCCTCAACATCTATGAAATCCTCATCAGTCAAAGTCCACGATAAAAGCGGACAATGTCCCTCAACATCTATGAAATCCTCATCAGTCAAAGTCCACGATAAAAGCGGACAATGTCCCTCAACATCTATGAAATCCTCATCAGTCAAAGTCCACGATAAAAGCGGACAGTGTCCCTCAACATCAATGAAATCCGCATCAGTCAAAGTCCACGATAAAAGCGGACAGTGTCCCTAGCCCGAAGGCCCCGATGGACGCATAGACGGGCAGGGCGGTGTTCTGGGTCAGGGCGATCAGAGGACCGGCCAGCACGCACACCAGGCAATAGGTCAGAGGGATCATCACCGTCACTGTGGCCAGGGCACTGCCCGAGCTGGCCGAATCTTCCACTCCTTCATTCCCTCCTCCTTCTCCACCTCCTCCTCCTTCTTGTTCTCTTCTTCCCCCTCCTCCTCTTCCTCCTCCACCTTCTTCTACTCCTCCTCTTCCTTCTTCTCCTCCTCCTCCTCCTCTTCTTCCTTCTTCTCCTCCTCCTCCTTCTTGTCTTCCTCTTCCTCCTCCTCTTCCTTCTCCTCCCTCTTCTCCTCCTCTTCCTTCTACTCCTCCGTCTTGTTCTCCTCTTCTTCCTCCTCCTCTTCTTTCTTCTCCTTCTCCCCTTCTTTTCCCCCTGTTCCCTTTCTCCTCTCTCTCCCCGCTTCCATAGCCATCGCTTGGTTCGCTCTCCTGGCAGGAAGGCGAAGAACAATCGGTGTTTCTGTATCCGGTAGATGCAGTCGACAAGGAATTGGAAGAAGAGGAGGAAGATGTTGATGTTTTGGCTGATCGCTCCCTGTGCTGAAAGCGATAAGAAAACGTAACATTAAAATGTGCTGAAAGCGACAAGAAAACGTAAAATAACGATGTGCTGAAAGCGACAAGAAAACGTAACATTACGATGTGCTGAAAGCGACAAGAAAACGTAGCATTACGATGTGCTGAAAGCGACAAGAAAACGTAAAATTACGATGTGCTGAAAGCGACAAGAAAACGCAACATTACGATGTGCTGAAAGCGACAAGAAAACGTAACATTACGATGTGCTGAAAGCGACAAGAACACGTAGCATTACGATGTGCTGAAAGCGACAAGAACACGTAACATTACGATGTGCTGAAAGCGACAAGAAAACGTAACATTACGATGTGCTGAAAGCGACAAGAAAACGTAAAATTACGATGTGCTGAAAGCGACAAGAAAACGTAAAATTACGATGTGCTGAAAGCGACAAGAAAACGTAACATTACGATGTGCTGAAAGCGACAAGAAAACGTAACATTACGATGTGCTGAAAGCGACAAGAAAACGCAACATTACGATGTGCTGAAAGCGACAAGAAAACGTAGCATTACGATGTGCTGAAAGCGACAAGAAAACGCAACATTACGATGTGCTGAAAGCGACAAGAAAACGTAGCATTACGATGTGCTGAAAGCGACAAGAAAACGTAACATTACGATGTGCTGAAAGCGACAAGAACACGTGACATTACGATGAAAATACATCTGCCAGGGAGGATGGAAAAAACCCAACCAAGAGCACGGTATAAGCTTCGAGCTTGTTGTTGCTCTAATTGTCCTTCTGTTTGATCGTTTCCGAATGAATAAAGATTCGTTTAAACCAAGAGCTTTTACAAATAACATTATTTAAAATGGCATATCAAAAGGTACCCCTCCCCCGCAACCCCCATCCCCCGTACACGCTGACCTATACATTTCCATATTAGGCCTATATTGCCATAGTTACCTCTAAATGTACGTGTTCTCATGCATACTGACTTCTAATTCTACATAATGCATACCGACCTCTAATTCTACATAATGCATACTGACTTCTAATTCTACATAATGCATACCGACCTCTAATTCTACATAATGCATACTGACCTCTAATTCTACATAATGCATACCGACATCTAATTCTACATAATGCATGACCTCATTCTACATAATGCATACTCTCTAATTCTACATAATGCATAGACATCTAATTCTACATAATGCATACCGACATCTAATTCTACATAATGCATTCTCATATCTTATTCTACATAAAAGGGCAGCCACATACATACGAATCTGAATGCGATGCGATTTTGACGATGTGAGTCCCGGATCACGTGAATCCGGAATAAGGTAGAAAGTACGGTTGCGCCTAAGGTCGAATGTACAGGTGTGCTTAAGGTCGAAAACAAGTAAATGCACACTTCAGCCTAATGTGGAATTGCAGAGCTGTGCCTAACGTCGAAAATACGGTTGAGCCTAAGGTCGAATGCAACAGTTGAGCCTAACGTCGAATTGCAAAGTTGCGCCCAAGGTCGAATGTACGGTTCAGCCTAAGGTCGAATGCAAAGTTGAGCCTAAGGTCGAATGCAAAGTTGAGCCTAAGGTCGAATTGCAAAGATGAGCCTAAGGTCGAATTGCAAAGCTGAGCCTAAAGTCCACCGGCCCCCCCCCCACACACTCTCTCTCTGCTCGAATCTCTCTCTTTAACGGCTCTCCCAAGGCTCTCTCTCTCTCATCTCTCTCGCTCACTCTCTCTCTCTCTCTCTCTCTCTCTCTCTCTCTCTCTCTCTCTCTCTCTCTCTCTCTCTCTCTCTCTCTCTCTCTCTCTCTCTCTGCTCTCACTTGAGCATAGTAAGCGAAACTAGCAGAATTCTTTTGAGACCGACTTGATTCACAACTCACATCGTCAAAATCGCATCGCATGCGGATGCGATTCGTACGTGTGTGGATGGCCCTTAACGCAAATAACTCAATCTACATTGTATAACGCATAGGACATATTGACCTGGGCCTGTATTCACATTTAGATAGTATGAGACTTATCATCACGATATCTTATAGAAGTCCTTTTAGAGTAGTAGGATTTAATAGGACATTAGAAGGACTTCTAACATATCAGGATGAAAAGTCTCATACTATCTCAATGTGAATACAAGCCCTGGACATCTACATATTGTAACACACACCGACTTCTAAATCTTCACCATGATATTTTAAATGCCTACCGACCTGTAAATCTACATATTCTAATGCATAGTGACCTCTAAATCTATATATTGTAGCGCATACTGATCTCAAACTCTACATATTGTAATGCTTACTGATCTTTAAAGCACTATATTCTGATGCATACTGACCTCTAAACTACCAAACTAATGCACATTGACTCTTCAATCTACATATTGATAATGCCTACTGACCTCTAAATCTACATATTATTATGCATAGTGGCTTCCACGTCTACATATTGTAAAAGCATATTGACCTCTAAATCTACATACTATTATGCATAGTGACTTCCACATCCACATTATTGTAAAGCATATTGACCTCTAAATCTACATAACTATTCTAATGCATACCAAATCTTGAGTCTCCATTATTCTGACGGTGGCAAACCGGCTTCTAAATCTGAAACATCTACTGCATATAATAGTGACCTCTGAATTTACATATGCTAATGCACACTGATCTTTCTCAGCCCGTTCTTATTGGCCACAATAAAGGGAAGAACTTATAATGACTGATCTCTACATTTGCATATGCATACTGACCTCTCTCTCTCTGGGCGTTCTTATTGGCTAGAATAAAGGGCACGGTAAAACAGACCGAGAAGTAAGCATAGTTACTGACCTTTACATTTGCATATTCTAAATGCATACTGACCTCTCTCTGGGCATTCTTATTGGCCAGAATGAAGGGCACGGTCAAACAGCACGAGCGGTAAGCGGCCAATGGAATCATGTTGAGGAAAACCACAACGAGGCTGCGGGTCAACACCAGGGTCAAGGTCAGCAAGGTCACCAGGATGCTGGTGATGATGAACTCCGCCTTCATTCCTGAGAGAGAGAGAGAGAGAGATGAGAGAGAGAGAGAGAGAGAGAGAGAGAGAGAGAGAGAGGAGAGAGAGAGAGAGAAAAGATAAAATGACTGTTTTACTGCCAATAGCAAAACTGCCATAA
>CM065709.1:32888745-32898745 GCA_017654935.2 Phymorhynchus buccinoides
GGAACATTGCTGACGTGTCCACCTCAAGTGACGTCTGCAGAAGGCTAATGGCGTGCTGCCTTATGGGCTGGAGTTAAGCGTGGCCGTTCAGCTGGGCGACGAGAACGGAGGTTAAATCCATGAAGGCGGTTCCGTATGGTCTGTTGGCTGATGTTGATGTTAGTAGCCACCTTCAGCTGCCTTCGTATGATGCTGGAATAGGCTGTTCTTGTCTGCAGGGCTTGTTGTTCAATGAGACGATCTTCACGTGGATTTGTCTTCTTCGGTCGACCAGATCTGCTTCTTTCATGGACCCTCCCAGTAACTTTAGAACATTATTATTTTTTTTATTTTAAACAATATTGTTACCTGATTTCTTTTTAATTAAGTGCTGGTTTGCTTTTACCATGTTGGAAACCATGCAATCTGCTCGTCAAAGAGGACAACTCATTCAATCTTCGTAGTGGATTCATTCTCAGCTCAGTTTGAATCTTCACTGTATGACATTCTTTGCAGGCCGATATGCAGACTGAAGAGTCATTCTCACACACGAACCAGTAGTGCTTGCACGTGCATAATGGTCTATCTCCCCCCCCCCCTCCCCCCCCCCCCCCCCCCCCCCCCCCCATTGGGATGAAAAACGTAAAATCAAGCACATTTTTTCTTTTATTTCTTTCAGAACACAGACTAAATTGTAATAGTTAAAAACGTAAAGTTATTAAATAAAAAGTTTTAGGTTCACAAACTTAAATATTCGACACAAATCAAAGTTTTATTCAAGCAAAATATATATAAGAGCGAACGGAGTTTATATGGAGTGGTTTTTTTTTCTTCTTCAATTTCTGTGAGTACGTTTATATAATATATATTAGAGAGAGCGAGACGATATTCGAACCTAATAATCAAATCAAATAATATATATATATATATATTACACGTCACATAAAAATAAAATCAAATAATATATATATATCAGTATTCCTTTCTAATAATCAAATCAAATAAATATATATAAATACACAAACACACCTACATACACACACGATACATGAGATTATCATGCACACACACACACCACACACATTTCACACACGAGCATGTGCACGCACGCTCGCACAAACATACTTATACAACATCAGAGAGGATAGAACAAAGACAGACAGACAGACTGACTGAAAGATCTTACAGACAGATTCACACACACTTCCACGATTCACAAAATTTTACTGAGCCACTAGGCCCCCTTCTGCCCATGTCCAGAGGGGAATGTATTTACAAAAGGTTTGAAGACAACAAATCACCTCCACAAGGATCTCCATGACATAAGCGAACATACAATAATGGTACAGAGCAGGTATTAGGTACAGTACAGGCAGAAAGACAGACGGAAATTCAGAGAGACTATGACAGACAGACAGAAAGACAGACATATGAACTTAACTCATGTTTTGGAATAAACAAGCAGCAACAAAAAGGCAACTCACATCTTCACAACCCACATGAAATCCCACACTCTTTACACAGCATCTTGTAAAATCTTTAATAATCAACACTTTCGATCGCGCATCGCGGTTTCTATCACAATTTCCGTTTCTACTGGCAGGCTGGTAGAAACCACATTTGGGGACTTCTAAAAATAGGCAGCTAGTAGAAACTCCATTTATCGTAGTCTCTACCAACACATTCGTGGATAGAAAAATGGCTGGTGATCGAGGTTAGGAATCTACTAGCAGAACCTCCTGGCATTGTACTCTCAATGGAGGACCATATAAAGCTACTGTGCAGGACCATCTATCTTGAGCTCCGCGGAATCGGTCATATCCGTCCTTTTCTTACCATCGATGCGGCCAAAAAGCTCATGTCAGCATTTGTTTTGTCCAGACTGGACTATTGCAATTCTTTGTTTTTTGGGTCTCCCAAACACGCTTCTCGACAAACTGCAGAGAGCTCAGAATCATGCTGCACGCATAGTCCTCAGAAAACGCAAATTCGACCATGCAAAGCCTCTCTTGAGGGAGCTGCACTGGCTTCCCGTCCGAGCCCGTATCGAATACAAAATTGCCACCCTCTGTTTTCGATGCCTCCACGATCTTGCTCCCTCCTATCTTTCAGACTTAGTTGTGCCATACAAGCCATCGAGATCTCTCCGTTCCTCAGACGCTGGTCATTTTTGGCCATCCCGCGAGTTCGCCTGGAGACATTATGGCAAGCGTTCTTTTTCTTTTGCTGGCCCTACTGTTTTTAATTCGTTACCTTTAGCCCTTCGTACTGCACAAACGCTTAACGCTTTTAACCCGTTCATCACCAAAGTCGCATATTAGCAAGCACAGTGCACAGTGATCACTAAAAGGCATCACATTGGGGTCTATTATTCAAAGACCCCATTGTGTTAGTTTTGGGGAAGTAAGGATAGACCTTATTTTAGATATGTCACAGAAGAATGCCCAATACTGCAGATGGATTTCATTCTCTACCCAGGTAAATTAAATGGAAATGTTTGGCTGAAATATGGCTGGCGGTGAAAGGGTTAATAACTGTTTGGCTGCAGTTTAGTAGGATTTCATGAGATTCAAAGAGACAGTAGAATTTCGTGAGAATCATGCTGAACAAAATATTACAGCTTGATAACTTTTTGGCTGCAGTTTATTTAGTAGGATTTCATGAGATTCAAAGAAACAGTAGAATTTCGTGAGAATCATGCTGAACAAAATGTTATAACTTTTTGGCTGCAGTTTATTTAGTAGGATTTCATGAGATTCAAAGAAACAGTAGAATTTCGTGAGAATCATGCTGAACAAAATGTTACAGCTTGGTAACTTTGTGGCTACAGTTTGTTTAGTAGGATTTCATGAGATTCAAAGAGACAGTAGAATTTCGTGAGAATCATGCTGAACAAAATATTACAGCTTGATAACTTTTTGGCTGCAGTTTATTTAGTAGGATTTTGTGAGATTCAAAGAAACAGTAGAATTTCGTGAGAATCATGCTGAACAAAATATTACAGCTTGATAACTTTTTGGCTGCAGTTTATTTAGTAGGATTTTATGAGATTCAAAGAAACAGTAGAATTTCATGAGAATCATGCTGAACAAAATGTTACAGCTTGGTAACTTTGTGGCTACAGTTTGTTTAGTAGGATTTCATGAGATTCAAAGAGACAGTAGAATTTCGTGAGAATCATGCTGAACAAAATGTTTTAACTTTTTGGCTGCAGTTTATTTAGTAGGATTTTGTGAGATTCAAAGAAACAGTAGAATTTCGTGAGAATCATGCTGAACAAAATATTACAGCTTGATAACTTTTTGGCTGCAGTTTATTTAGTAGGATTTCATGAGATTCAAAGAGGCAGTAGAATTTCGTGAGAATCATGCTGAACAAAATATTACAGCTTGATAACTTTTTGGCTACAGTTTATTTAGTAGGATTTCATGAGATTCAAAGAGACAGTAGAATTTCGTGAGAATCATGCTGAACAAAATGTTACAGCTTGATAACTTTTTGGCTGCAGTTTAGTAGGATTTCATGAGATTCAAAGAGACAGTAGAATTTCGTGAGAATCATGCTGAACAAAATGTTACAGCTTGATAACTTTTTGGCTGCAGTTTATTTAGTAGGATTTCATGAGATTCAAAGAGACAGTAGAATTTCGTGAGAATGATGCTGAACAAAATATTACAGCTTGATAACTTTTTGACTGCAGTTTATTTAGTAGGATTTCATGAGATTCAAAGAGACAGTAGAATTTCGTGAGAATCATGCTGAACAAAATATTACAGCTTGATAACTTTTTGGCTGCAGTTTATTTAGTAGGATTTCATGAGATTCAAAGAGGCAGTAGAATTTCATGAGAATCATGCTGAACAAAATATTACAGCTTGATAACTTTTTGGCTACAGTTTATTTAGTAGGATTTCATGAGATTCAAAGAGACAGTAGAATTTCGTGAGAATCATGCTGAACAAAATATTACAGCTTGATAACTTTTTGGCTGCAGCTTAGTAGGATTTCATGAGATTCAAAGAAACAGTAGAATTTCGTGAGAATCATGCTGAACAAAATGTTTTAACTTTTTGGCTGCAGTTTATTTAGTAGGATTTCGTGAGATTCAAAGAGACAGTAGAATTTCGTGAGAATGATGCTGAACAAAATGTTACAGCTTGATAACTTTTTGGCTGCAGTTTGTTTAGTAGGATTTCATGAGATTCAAAGAGGCAGTAGAATTTCGTGAGAATGATGCTGAACAAAATGTCACAGTCGGATCTGCATACAGTGGGTCTGCCTCTTGTGCGCGTGCATGCACGTGTGGGTAGAAGAGCATAAGGCCGGGTTCACATTAGACACGTAAGTTCCGTAAAACGGAAAACCCTAAACAAGTGGAAGAAAGAAGGATAACAAAAGTTTACGCAAACTAGGGGAAATATAGGGGAAACTTGGACACGTGAACAAATCCTTTCCCTTCTTTGTTTCACTTATTTATGGATTGCGCACACACGGTTTCCGCATAGAATCTCCGCTTACGTGTGTACACGGCCTAAAACTGTATTTAAAAGCCAGCCACATCAAAGAAAAGTGGCAAATGGGAAATGACGAAACGAGGCACGGGATGAAAAGAACCGACACCTATTTTATAATGGAAGTTGGAACCCATCTCTCCCAGCTGACGCACTTTGAAGGGGCGAGCTTAAAACTGTGTGTTATGTAGCATTCTGCCCCCGTCTCTACGTGTCCCCAATTTCGTCTCTATGTGTCCCCAATTTCGTCTCTCTATGTGTCCCCAATTTCGTCTCTGTGTGTCCCCAATTTCGTCTCTGTGTGTCCCCAATTTCGTCTCTGTGTGTCCCCCAATTTCGTCTCTGTGTGTCCCCAATTTCGTCTCTGTGTGTCCCCAATTTTGTCTCTGTGTGTCCCCAATTTCGTCTCTATGTGTCCCCAATTTCGTCTCTGTGTGTCCCCAATTTCGTCTCTACGTGTCCCCAATTTCGTCTCTATGTTTCCCCAATTTCGTCTCTGTGTGTCCCCAATTTCGTCTCTGTGTGTCCCCAATTTCGTCTCTGTGTATCCCCAATTTCGTCTCTGTGTATCCCCAATTTCGTCTCTGTGTATCCCCAATTTCGTCTCTGTGTATCCCCAATTTCGTCTCTATGTTTCCCCAATTTCGTCTCTGTGTCCCCAATTTCGTCTCTGTGTGTCCCCAATTTCGTCTCTGTGTGTCCCCAATTTCGTCTCTGTGTGTCCCCAATTTCGTCTCTGTGTGTCCCCAATTTCGTCTCTGTGTGTCCCCAATTTCGTCTCTGTGTGGCCCCAATTTCGTCTCTATGTGTCCCCAATTTCGTCTCTATGTGTTCCCCAATTTCGTCTCTGCGTGTCCCCCCAATTTCGTCTCTGTGTGTCCCCAATTTCGTCTCTACGTGTGTCCCCAATTTCGTCTCTGTGTGTCCCCCCCGTCTCTATGTGTCCCCCCCCCAATTTCGTCTCTGTGTGTCCCCAATTTCGTCTCTGTGTGTCCCCAATTTCGTCTCTATGTGTCCCCAATTTTGTCTCTATGTGTCCCCAATTTCGTCTCTATGTGTCCCCAATTTCGTCTCTATGTGTCCCCAATTTCGTCTCTATGTGTCCCCAATTTCGTCTCTACGTGTCCCCAATTTCGTCTCTATGTGTCCCCAATTTCGTCTCTGTGTGTCCCCAATTTCGTCTCTACGTGTCCCCAATTTCGTCTCTACGTGTCCCAATTTCGTCTCTACGTGTCCCCGATTTCGTCTCTACGTGTCCCCAATTTCGTCTCTGTGTGTCCCCAATTTCGTCTCTACGTGTCCCCAATTTCGTCTCTATGTGTCCCCAATTTCGTCTCTGTGTGTCCCAATTTCGTCTCTGTGTGTCCCCAATTTCGTCTCTGTGTGTCCCCAATTTCGTCTCTGTGTGTCCCCAATTTCGTCTCTATGTGTCCCCAATTTCGTCTCTATGTGTCCCCAATTTCGTCTCTATGTGTGTCCCCAATTTTCGTCTCTATGTGTCCCCAATTTCGTCTCTATGTGTCCCCAATTTCGTCTCTGTGTGTCCCCAATTTCGTCTCTGTGTGTCCCCAATTTCGTCTCTATGTGGCCCCAATGTCGTCTCTGTGTGTCCCCAATTTCGTCTCTGTGTGGTCCCCAATTTCGTCTCTATTTGTCCCCAATTTTGTCTCTATGTGTCCCCAATTTCGTCTCTTTGTGTCCCCAATTTCGTCTCTGTGTGTCCCCAATTTCGTCTCTGTGTGTCCCCAATTTCGTCTCTACGTGTCCCCAATTTCGTCTCTACGTGTCCCCAATTTCGTCTCTATGTGTCCCCAATTTCGTCTCTATGTGTCCCCAATTTCGTCACTGTGTGTCCCCAATTTCGTCTCTGTGTGTCCCCAATTTCGTCTCTACGTTGTCCCCAATTTCGTCTCTATGTGTCCCCCAATGTCTCTATAATATGTCCCCAATTTCGTCTCTATGTGTCCCCAATTTCGTCTCTGTGTGTCCCCAATTTCGTCTCTGTGTGTCCCCAATTTCGTCTCTACGTGTCCCCAATTTCGTCTCTGTGTGTCCCCAATTTCGTCTCTATGTGTCCCCAATTTCGTCTCTGTGTGTCCCCAATTTCGTCTCTATGTGTCCCCAATTTCGTCTCTATGTGTCCCCAATTTCGTCTCTATGTGTCCCCAATTTCGTCTCTACGTGTCCCCGATTTCGTCTCTGTGTGGCCCCAATTTCGTCTCTTTGTGTCCCCGATTTCGTCTCTATGTGTCCCCAAATGTTGTCTCTATAATATGTCCCCAATTTCGTCTCTTTGTGTCCCCAATTTCGTCTCTATGTGTCCCCAATTTCGTCTCTATGTGTCCCCAATTTCGTCTCTATGTGTCCCCAATTTCGTCTCTATGTGTCCCCAATATTCGTCTCTATGTGTCCCCGTCTCTTCATCTTCCCCGTCTCTATGTGTCACCCTTTTTGTGTCCCCATCTCTATGTGTCCCCGCGTTATACATCTCCGTCTCTCTCTGCTTATTCCAACCCTAAAGCCGGCGCCACACGCGTCTAAGCATCGTACGGGGATGCGATTCGATTGTGTCACGTGAGAGTCATGATTCACGTGAAATCACTTCCATCGATCTAGAAACAATTCTGTCATTTTCTCTCACTATAGTGAAGTAGACCCACTATGACACGAATGTCACGTGGATCGTGACTCACTTCGTCAAAATCGCATCGCATTCAGACCCGAATCGTATGTGGTGTAGCAAGGCCCTTATGCCCTTACCCCCGAACTAACCTTGACCCCAGAGCGTTAACCCTACGACGCCATACACTGACTTTAACCCCACATGGAGATTGGGACACAATTACGGGGAAAATAGAGAGGGGACACATGGAGATTGGGACGCAATGACGGGGACACAATAGAGAAAGGGGACACATGGAGATTGGGACACAATGACGGGGACACAATAGAGACAGGGGACACATGGAGATTGGGACGCAATGACGGGGACACAATAGAGACAGGGGACACATGGAGATTGGGACACAATGACGGGGACACAATAGAGACAAGGGACACATGGAGATTGGGACACAATGACGGGGACACAATAGAGTCAGGGGACACATGGAGATTGGGACACAATGACGGGGACACAATAGAGTCAGGGGACACATGGAGATTGGGACACAATGACGGGGACACAATAGAGAAAGGGGACACATGGAGATTGGGACACAATGACGGGGACACAATAGAGTCAAGGGACGCATGGAGATTGGGACATTGACGGGGACACAATAGAGACAAGGGACACATGGAGATTGGGACACAATGACGGGGACACAATAGAGACAAGGGACACATGGAGATTGGGACACAATGACGGGGACACAATAGAGACAGGGGACACATGGAGATTGGGACACAATGACGGGGACACAATAGAGACAGGGGACACATGGAGATTGGGACACAATGACGGGGACACAATAGAGACAGGGGACACATGGAGATTGGGACGCAATGACGGGGACACAATAGAGACAAGGGACACATGGAGATTGGGACACAATGACGGGGACACAATAGAGACAGGGGACACATGGAGATTGGGACACAATGACGGGGACACAATAGAGACAGGGGACACATGGAGATTGGGACACAATGACGGGGACACAATAGAGACAAGGGACACATGGAGATTGGGACACAATGACGGGGACACAATAGAGACAGGGGACACATGGAGATTGGGACACAATGACGGGGACACAATAGAGACAGGGGACACATGGAGATTGGGACACAATGACGGGGACACAATAGAGAAAGGGGACACATGGAGATTGGGACACAATGACGGGGACACAATAGAGACAGGGGACACATGGATATTGGGACACAATGACGGGGACACAATAGAGACAGGGGACACATGGAGATTGGGACACAATGACGGGGACACAATAGAGACAGGGGACACATGGATATTGGGACACAATGACGGGGACACAGAGATACAGGGGACACATGAAGATTGGGACACAATGACGGGGACACAGAGAGACGGGGGCACAATTGAGACGGGGACACATTGAGATTGGGACGCAGAAAGACGGGGACACAGAGAGACAGGGGGCACTTAGAGATGGGGACACAATGACAACACAGACACGGGGACACATAGAGAGACACAATGACGGGGACACAGAGAGACAGGGGGCACTTAGAGGGGACACAATGACGGGGACACAGAGAGACAGGGGACACATAGAGATGGGGACACAATGACGGGGACACAGAGAGACAGGGGGACACATAGAGATGGGGACACAATGACGGGGACACAGAGAGACGGGGACACAATAGAGATGGGGACACAATGACGGGGACACATAGACAGACGGGGACACAATGAGAGACAGGGGGCACATAAATATTGGGACACAATTGACACAATGACGGGGACACAGAGAGATTGGGACACAATGACGGGGACACAGAGAGATTGGGGCACAATGACGGGGACACAGAGAGAGTGGGACACAATGACGGGGACACAGAGAGATTGGGACACAATTGAGACGGGGACACATTGGGATTGGGACGCATAAAGACGGGGACACAGAGAGACAGGGGACACATTAGCGATTGGGACGCATAGAGACGGAGGCACAGAGAGACGGGCGCACAATAGAGACGGGGACACATAGAGATGGGGACACAATGACGGGGACTGATAGAGAGATAGGGACCGCATAGAGATATCGAACACGATGACGGGGACGCACAGAGAGACGGGGTGAGGGGGGGGGGGGGGGCATAAGACACGAAAATAGACAGGGACACATACAGACAAGGAACATATACTAGAGACGGGGGCACATCGCGCTTATGCTAAACTGTGCGCGTGCGCGCGCACGTGTGTGTGTGGGTGGGTGTGTGTGTGGGTGGGTGGGGTGTGTGTGGGTGGGTGGGTGGCTGGCTGGAGTGCTTTCACGACTCTTACTCTGGCTACACAGGGTATTGCATTTCAGTGGTGAAGATACACAGTAGGAAATGTGTGTGGAGGATTGTTTGCTATTAGTATATAAATAATATAACCTAGCAGCTGAAGCGAACAAGGGATAGCGAGATTCTGTATTAGTCAAGAGTGGAGATTTAATTTAAAAAAGAAAAGGAATATATACACAAAGACTAAAGCTAAGCGCCCCGCCACTTTTTTTTGGCTGTAGATGAGATGAAATCGAGATTTATTGCAAATAATCAATAAAGAATGAAACAACATTGATTGGTAAATGAAAGTTTGACTATCTGACTATGAGAAAAAACATAATTTAATGTATGGTTTTACAAATGCATTCTGATATTCTGAAACAAAAAGGGTTGTCATGTTCAATTTTAAAAAAATGTAACAATTTCATATGGCTATATCAAAAGTTAATTATTGTGGGAACACGTCATGAGGAGTGTTCAAAACTCATTTGGCAAATCAAAGTTCAGTAGCCTCCCTGTGCCTGGAT
>CM065709.1:32906245-32913745 GCA_017654935.2 Phymorhynchus buccinoides
TGAAAACGCCGGGGGAACTAATTTCCACGGAGAGCCCACAAACGCCAAGGGATCCAGTTTCCAAGACGAAGATCCAAAAAACGCCCCGGGGGGCAAGAATCTCCTCGGTGGTGGGGAGGAGGACCTTGAAAAAAGCGTCCCCGGGGGGAACAATTTCCGCGGGGACCTTCCCCTGTGGCGGCGCGTGCTGGTGTGCTGCCTGATGCTCGCGCTGGAGTCGTACATCACGTTCGAGGAGATCTACCTGACCAGCACGCTCCAGAGGATGCGCGTGCCTTACGCCCTGCTTTCTCTGCCGGGGGCCCTGTCAGGGGGCTGCGGGATATTCGTCGTGCCCCTTCTTGGGTGGGCTATGGACAGGTGGGTTTGTGAAGGGTTGTTGTTTTTTTTGTTGTTGTTGATGATGATGATGAAGATGATGGCGTTGATGATGACGATGACGATGATGATGGTGGTGAAATGATCTGGGGAAAAAAAGTGCTCTGGTTAGAAAGAAAAAATAATTTGGTCGCTGCTACGCTATGTACGGGAGTTACAGTTTAATTAGGTTTTATCGGAAGAATACTTTGACATCATAGCCTGTAGGGCCAACGGTAACATGAGAGCTGCACAGTAGGTGATTTTCTACAGTAATGGAAAATCATGGGCAAAACTGAAGGGACAAACATCACACGTCCACTAAAATCGCACTACTATGCGATACGATTCGATCAATGTACGTGGTCTCCAAGAACGAAGTTTGATTGGCGCATTGAGATCACGTGGTCGAATCGTATCGTACAGTTGTGCGATTTTGGTGGACGTGTGGCTGACCCTTTTGTATTTTCGTGTGGGAAGACAATATGAACTGTCTCACTGCTGGGGTGGGGGGAGGGGGGGGGGGGCTTGCTCTGGCTCTAGTACTTAGTACTGCTGGCCAAAGGGATGTGGTTGTCCTTTGGGGACCATTCCCCAACGCTCATCTGATGCTGTCCCCAAATCCCTTTGGTGTAGGAGACTCTGTGGGGGATGTATCCTGGACAAGGCATCTCCACCATAAACAAATTCTAAGCCCAGTCCCGCCAGAATAGCAGTATGACCCCCCCCCCCCCTAATAACCCCACTCTCTGCTATTTGGCAGTACATGGTCGGAAACGACTGTCTGTGATATATACTCCTCACAAAAAGTCAAGCAACAAACGAAATCAAATTGGTGTTTGTCACCCTTTGAAAAATGCACGGGCTAGCTTTTAATGTGAAACGATGCGTTTGGATTTTAATGATTGGCGGTCAGCAAGTGTGAAGACGGCCTGGGAGGGAGATGTTTGGCCTTTGCTGTTGCTGAGCGTGACCGTTATGGAGGTGGCAGTCTGATTGTCTGGGTGGCATTTGGACTGGAGGATGTACCCATGATGGGGTCATCCGGAGGCGCACCGTGAACGTTATACACTAATTGAATGACATCATCTGACCTCGAGTGATCCCACCTGATGAAATAGCATGGTGCTAACTTTGTTTTTGTGGACGACAACGTGCAATATCACAGGGTTTATGTCATTAGCAACGAGTTGAACGAGTTGAACACCCTTAACATCGCCAATCTTGACTGGCCACCGCCCCCCATTTACCCTGACACTCAACACCGATTGAACAAGGCATGGGGCATGCTTACGTTAGCTGATTACACGGGCCAAGATCTCAGCCAGTCGACCTGCCCGGACACTGGATGCCGTTGGAAGTAAAACTTGTTAATGGTAGTGCAGGGGAGCTCATTCCACAGATCCGAGCTGAAGACGGACTCAATTGCTCCGTGCCTACGACAAGCATACGCATAGAAACGTCCACTTCAAGCCCTGTATTCATGCCTACGCGTGTGAGGTCACTCTCCCCTCGCTATCAATGACGGTATGAACTGTTTGCCGGCACTGCTCTCGTTTGAAATTTGAAACTGTAAGCTTGGCTTGTATTTCACCTCCCTGTATTGGGGCCCCATTTCTGTTGTTGCTCATGGTATCCTGAGATTGAGCATGAATCGTTTATGTGATTTACTCAGTTTTCACTTAATGACAATGTTGACGATGAAATCGCAACAGCAAACAACATTACCAACGATTTATGATTAAAGTGAATCTTGCAGTGCGAAGTTTTGTTGCTTGACTTTTTGTGAGGGAGTACGAATCACATCAGTTTGGACACAGGAATTATCATTGTGAACGTCAGCAACTCATTACAATGTACAACTTTAAATTTTCCTATTCGCACAAGAACAAAGAAAAATGTTAAGCATTGCCCTTTAGCTATTACAAGGCTACAACAACCATACCATTATTCCGTTATAAGGCAGTGTTGAAGCATAGTTCACCCAGGCACACGGGAGGAAACACAACCTACTGAACTTTGATTTTGTAGCCACCATATAGGAGCGTTTTTGGGCACGCCTCCTCGTACGTTTTCCTCCCACAATATTAACTTTTCAGATAGCCTTATGACAATGTTACATTGCATTTTAAAACAATGTTTTTTTTTTATATTTTGACATCCAAAACCTCCCTTTTTGTTTCAGAATATCAGGAATACACTTTGCTAAAACCACTCCACATTCAATTGTGCATTTTCTTATAGTCAGCAATAGGGTCAAAAAACCTTTGATTTACCAATCAATGTTGTTGTTAGTTACTTCGTGTATTGAATTATTATCTTGCAATAAATCAAATCGATTTTCATCCTGCATCTTCCTCAAAAAAGTGGGTGGGAGTGCTCTATTAACTTTCTAACTTTCTTCTTGTGTATAATTATAAACGTTAATTTTATCTGTTTAAGTAATAGCTCAGACAAATTATTTAAAAAAACAAACAAGACAACGCCAAATCATTATTTAGTTGCTTTACATAAAATTTCTTTCTAATTTCTAATAGCTTGGAGATAGTTCTTTGATTTATATTCGTTTTAACAATGCATGGTTGTTCTTTCTTTCATTTTTTTAGGTGTTGGTTTGGAGTATTAATTATTTTAATTAAATACGATTTCCTTCGTGGGAAAATACAACATTAATTGGATTTTAACTTCTTCCTTTTTTTTTAAACTAATCGTTTTCCTGATCTGAGAAGCCAGCCGCAAAACAGTTACAACAATGTTGACGTCAAATTGATGATGATGATTGATGATGAGGATGATGGCGATGATGTGAGAGATGATGATTGAGGATGATGATAGGCCGATGATGGATGATGATGGTGGGATGTGTGATGATATGATGATGATGATGATGGGGTAGATGATGATGGTGATGGTGATGATGATGATGATGATGGTGCTAGCTGCTGCTGCTGCTGCTGCTGAGCTGATGATGATGATGATAATAGGGATGATGATGATGAATGATGGTGATGGTGATGATGATGATGGATGATCGGTGATGATGATGGTGATGATGAATTGGTGATGATGAGGATGATGATGGTGATGATGATGATGATTATGATGATGGTAAATGATGGTGATGATGATGGTGAGTGGTGATGATGATGATGATGATGGCTAGATGATCGGTGATGTTGATGGTGATGATGATGATGATGATGATGAGGTTATGATGATGATGACTGATGATGATGATGACGATGGTGATGGTTAATGATGATGACGTATGGTGATGATGGTGATGATGATGATGATTGATGATGATGATGGTAATGATGATGATGATGATGATGATGGTGATGATGGTGATGATGATGATGGTGATGATGATGATGATGATGATGATGGTGATGATGATGAGATGATGATGATGATGGTGATGATGATGATGATGTTGTTGGTGGTGATGATGATGGTGGTGATGCTGATGATGATGATGATGATGATGATGATGATGATGATGATGCTGATGATGGGGTGATGATGATGATGATGATGATGATGATGAGATGATGATGAGTGAATGATGGTGATGATGATGGTGATGATGATGATGATGATGAGATGATTGATGATGATGATGATGAATAGATGATGTGATGATGATGATGATGATGGTGATGATAGTGATGATGGTGATCTTCTTGCAGTGGGATGTATGATGATGTGATGATGATGTATGTCGATGATGATGGCTGAGTGGTGATGATGATTGAGTGATGAGTGATGATTTGATGATGGTGTGTATCTTGAGATGACTCGATCATGATGACTGTATCATTTTTATCCGAGTGCATAAATGATGATGACGATATAAATGATGATGAGTAGTGATGGTTGTGATGATGATGATGATGATGATGATGATGATGATGAGATGAGTGGTGATGATGATGATGATAAAGATGACGACGACGATGATGATGGATGAGGACTGATCGTGATGATGTATCATGTAGATGGTTGATCGATGAGATGTTAATGATAATGATGAAGAGGTGGTGATGTGACTGAATGATGATGATGCGTGATGATGGTGATGATGATGATGATGATGGATGCATGGTGATGAAGAGGACATGGATGATAATTGGTGCTGAATTATGGTGCGTGATGTATGATGTGATGAGTGATGGTGCGTGAGGTAGATGAGTTGGTGATGATGTTGATGATGATGGTGTGATGATCGTTATGATGATCTATGGATGATGATGGTGGGCACAATGAGTGGCTGATGAGCATGGGTAGTGATGAGATTGATGAGTGATGAGATGATGCATGGTGGTGGTGGAGGACTGAGTGAGGTAGATGATGGTGATGGACTGATTGATGAGTATGTGATGATGATGATGTATTAGTGCGTGATGATGATGATGATGATGATGATGGACGATTGGTGATTTGATGATGATGATGGTGATGGTTATTATGATGATGACGATGAGTGGTGGTGATGATGATGTGATGATGAGGTAATGATGAGATGATGATGATGGTGATGATGATTGATGATGATGATGAGGTGATGATGAGGATGATGATGATGAGGATGATGGTTGATGGGGCATGATGATGATGATGTGATGATCATGATGATCATGATCATATGATTGATGTTGATGATCATGATGATGGTGTATGATGATGATGATGATGGTAATGATGGTGATGTGATGATGATGCGTGAGTGGTGATGATGGCTTATGATGATGATGTGATGATGATGATGATGATTGAGATGATGACTATGTGATGATGATGATGATGATGATGATGATGATGATGATGACGATTGTGATTATGATGATTGATGAGGTGATGGTTATGATGATTGACGATGGTGAGATTGATGATGATGATGATGGATGATATGGTAATGATGGTACGATGGTAATGATGATGATGATGATGATGATGATGAGTGATTGATGATGATGATTGATGATGATGATGGTGACGATGATGATTGACGACGATGATAGGGATGCTAATGACGATGTTGATGCTGATGACGATTATGGTAATGATCGGTAAGATGATGATGATGATGATGATGATGATTGATGGATGATGATGATGATGAGATAATAAAGGTGATGAGGTGATGATGACGATGATGGTGAATATAAAGGTTGATTGATGGTGAGATGGACGAGATGATGATAAAGGCGATGACGGTGATGATGATGATGATTCATGATGATTATGATGCTGCTGCTGCCTGCTGATGATGATGATGGTGATGACTTTGATGACGATTATGGTGATAAGTGATAATGACGATGATGAGGATGAGAAGATTGAGGATAATGGATGATGTGATGATGATGATGATGATGATGATGATGTGATAAACGATCGTGATGCATGGAGTGGGGTGGTGGTGGTTGTTGGTGATGGACTTAGAATGATGACACGTGACGACGACGACGACAACCACGACGACAAACCACGACGACGACGACGAATGATTGCTGATGATGATGGTAATCATCTGTTAAATCATCGGGGGAAAAGGCAAGCAGCATGGAGAATTAATGGACCGGTAAATAGAAAGGTAGCAGGTTTGTCAGATAAGCCAAAGGGAAAAGCCAGAGTCAAAGGAGAGTGGTGGCTGATTTGAGACGAAGCTGCCACAAAGCACAGAACTTCCAGAAGGTGGTGGGAAATATTTATAACGAAATACCCCCACACACGGTGTATACCCACGGGGGGTTTCGAATCAGTTTATTGCAACCCAGTCTTACCGAAGATTTTGCGTGCCTTCTTCTGTCAACATTGAGGAGACAGCCTAAGTTCAGCTAAACGTTGTGTTAGTAGTCTGTCCGTTAATGGAATAAATGTGACGGTAAATGCAAATTTATGGTTTTAAGGCATGCTTTGCGCCACACATGTTTATTCAGACCCTACCCTACATAAAATGAGGGAAACACCTTTTGCAAAGGTGGTAGGTTTCTGTGAGAAACAGGCCTTGTGACGTCACCCCTAAGGACCGCTAATTACCATTAATAATCCAACTCTGCATTAGGCTCTAAACTTGGTTATCGAATGTACAGTTTTGTTTTGCACCATAAAGTTATATGTGGCATGTCATTAAAAAAATCAGACCAAGCTCTAAGCAGCTTTACAATCAAGAGTCGCATAATGAGCTAATCTGCTATGTTAGAGCCAAAATAAAACCGCTTTCCAGCAAGGGTGCTAATAACAGTTCTTGCACATATTAGATCCTAAGCATATATGTGGACTACACTGCGTGGTGGATAATAACAGAAAAAAATATTTTCTGCTCCAATTATTTATTATGAAATAGGCGTGCTTTAAATACACACAAGGGGCCTATGTATATTTATCTGTGCAATCTGGAATGAATAAAACTGCCTTTACAAGCGCTATTGTCTCCATATCAATGATATGCATGACCAAAGTACTACCTTGCATAACTTATTCTTAACTTCTAGTAGTTCTTAGCGGGTCTATACGAGTTTAGCAGTTGTGCGGGTTTGGTCGTGTTAAGACAACGAGATTCTATATTTTACAGCAAAACAATTTTTTTATAGGGGGAATGGTGTGTGAGAATTGAACCTTGCTGAAAAATCTCGTGTAAAACTAAGAGATTTTCTATTTTACAGCAACCATATTTTTTAGGGGGGGGGGGATTGGGGGGGGGATGGGGAGGGGATTGGAACAATAGAAGATAATTTCATAAACGGATGTAATAAAAGGGCGAGAAGGCTCATTACCAGCCTATGTCCTACCTACTACCTCCCATTGAAAAATTCGATTAAGCCGTGACCTGTTTTTGTGTTTGGTTTTTGAGAGAGAGAAGAGAGAGAGGAGAGACGAGAACGATGGGGAGAGGAGGGAGGCCGCGGAGAGATCGATGACGGATCTGAGAGGAGGAGACGGAGATAGATGAGAGATGAGGGGGGGGGGGAGGAGAGATGGAGAGGAGGAGAGTGAGAGAGGAGAAGAGAGAGAGCAGGCGAGAGCGAGACGAGCCGAAGAGATCGAGAGAAGGGGAGGGCCGCGAGGAGAGTGAGAAGGAGTGAGAGAGAGTCAGAGTGAGAAGCGAAGGAGGGGACGAAGAGATGAGAAGATGAG
>CM065709.1:32918745-32921245 GCA_017654935.2 Phymorhynchus buccinoides
GAAGGACCCCGAGCGACCGCCACCGTTTCCCCGTTTGGAATCGGAGAGAGAGAGGGAGAGGTGAGGAGGATGGATATAGGAGAGAGGGAGAGGGAGAGAGAAGGAGGTGAGAGGAGAGAGAGAAAGAAGAGGTATATTGAGAGCCGAGAGGACACAGAGAGATGATTGTATGGATGTTGTAGAGAGAGAGATGAGGAGTTATGGAGAGACAGAGACAGAGAGAGAGACGAGAGAGAGGGGAGAGAGAGAGAGGGGAGAGAGTGAGGCGAGAGAGTGAGTGAGAGAGTGAGAGGGGGAGAGAGTGAGAGGGGGAGGGAGAGAGAGAGACCGAGAGAGAGAAACAGAGAGAGAGAGAAAAGAGAGGAGGACAGAGAGGGAGAGAGAGGGAGATAGAGGCGGAGAGAGAGAGAGGGATGGACGGACACAGAGATATAACGTGTTCTGTAATATGTTCTTACTCACAGTCATAAAAGATTTCAAACAATTAAAACAAACAAACAACCCAAAACAAATACCTCGGGGATACGATCAACAATCAACGATCATTTACTGCGCAAGGCCATGTCCCTCTCTCTCTCCCTACTCTCTCTTTCTCTCTCCCCCTCCCCACCCCCCCCCTCTCTCTGTGTGTCTTCCTATCGTTACATTGTATGGCTCCCCCCCACCTGCGTGCGCATCTCGACCCTTCCAACGGAAGTGTCGCCATCTTAGTCAGATTTGTGTGTAAACAGCATCGATCTGGCATTTTTCAAGATGACTAAGATGGCGGTCTCCCATAATATGGCACGCTCCTTGTGGCCGGATATGACGACACGTGGGTACAAGCCATTGTATTCTGTACACAGTATTTGTTTTAAATCGCTTTAAATCTGTTTTAACATTTGTTAATAAACTCTTTACGTAGGAGAGGTTTTATACTTCAGTATAGTGAAAATTAGAGGTTGCTTTTGAATAAATAAATAAATAAATGAATGACGATTTTACGTGGAAATACATTATTCTAAAATGGATGGAGAGAACACTGAAATGCCTAACCCTTTCACCGCCTAAGTCACATTTTAGCACCACAGTGATTTAACACCTATGTCTCTAAAAGGCATCAAATTGAGGTCTATTATCCAAAGACCCTTTTGTCTTAGTTTGGGGAAGTAAGGATAGACCTTATTGTATATATGTCACAGAACAATCCCCAATACTGCTGATGGGTTTGGTTCTCTACCCAGGTTAATTTAATGGAATTTTTTGGCTGAAATATGACTGGCGGTGAAAGGGTTAAACATACATTGGCCACGGGCCACAATACATCACGAGGGAAGGGGGGGGGGGGGACCAACACTAGCAAACATAAGATTCAAAGCCAAACTAAATATCCAATCTCATTCACGTCAACATTATCAGCTTAAATATTGTTTTGAAATAATCCGTGCTGCACATCATCAAATCCAGCATAAAGATCCCAAACTCACTCATACATCATTCACATCAGCATAATAGTTTAAATGTTTTCAAATAGCCTGAGCTAACAAACATAAGCAAAGCCAGTCAAAATATCCAAATCTCAATCACACACGATTCATATCAACGCTATTCTTTTACTTATTCTGAGAAACACGCTTTAACCAACATTATGAAAGCCTACAGAAGGATCCTAATCTCATTCACACAGCATACATATCAACATTATCGGTTTAACATCGAGTAACATATATGCTAACACACACCATCAAAGCCACCGAAAATATCCATCTGTGATTTACACACCATTCACATCAACATAATAAGTTTTAAATATTAGATTACCCGTGCTTACAACTATGAAGTTAGCTGAAAGATCCAATTCAAATGGAGAGAGGGAGGGAGAGGGAGAGAGAGGGGGGGGGGGGAGTGGGTGTGGAGGGGGGGTCGAGAGAGAGGTAAAGTAGAGTAACAGAAAAATGCATGTCCATTCGGCCAGATGTCCGTTTGGCCAGATGTCCGTTCAGCCAGATGTCCGTTTGGCCAGATGTCCGTTTGGCCAGATGTCCATTCAGCCAGATGTCCGTTTGGCCAGATGTCCGTTTGGCCAGATGTCCATTCAGCCAGATGTCCGTTCGGCCAGATGTCCGTTTGGCCAGATGTCCGTTTGGTCAGATGTCCATTCGGCCAGATGTCCATTCAGCCAGATGTCCGTTTGGCCAGATGTCCGTTTGGCCAGATGTCCGTTCGGCCAGATGTCCATTCGGCCAGATGTCCATTCAGCCAGATGTCCGTTCGGCCAGATGTCCGTTCGGCCAGATGTCCGTTTGGCCAGATGTCCATTCAGCCAGATGTCCGTTCGGACAGTTGTCCGTTTGGCCAGATGTCCATTCAGCCAGATGTCCGCTCAGCCAGATGTCCGTTTGGCCAGATGTCCATTCAGCCAGATGTCCATTCAGCCAGATGTCCGTTCGGCCAGATGTCCGTTTGGCCAGATGTCCGTTTGGCCAGATGTCCATTCGGCCAGATGTCCATTCAGCCAGAT
>CM065709.1:32926245-32946245 GCA_017654935.2 Phymorhynchus buccinoides
GCAGCCTCGTTGTGGTTTTCCTCAACATGATTCCATTGGCCGCTTACCGCTCGTGCTGTTTGACCGTGCCCTTCATTCTGGCCAATAAGAATGCCCAAAGAGAGGTCAGTATGCATTTAGAATATGCAAATGTAAAGGTCAGTAACTATGCTTACTTCTCGGTCTGTTTTACCGTGCCCTTTATTCTAGCCAATAAGAACGCCCAGAGAGAGAGAGGTCAGTATGCATATGCAAATGTAGAGATCAGTCATTATAAGTTCTTCCCTTTATTGTGGCCAATAAGAACGGGCTGAGAAAGATCAGTGTGCATTAGCATATGTAAATTCAGAGGTCACTATTATATGCAGTAGATGTTTCAGATTTAGAAGCCGGTTTGCCACCGTCAGAATAATGGAGACTCAAGATTTGGTATGCATTAGAATAGTTATGTAGATTTAGAGGTCAATATGCTTTACAATAATGTGGATGTGGAAGTCACTATGCATAATAGTATGTAGATTTAGAGGTCAATATGCTTTTACAATATGTAGACGTGGAAGCCACTATGCATAATAATATGTAGATTTAGAGGTCAGTAGGCATTATCAATATGTAGATTGAAGAGTCAATGTGCATTAGTTTGGTAGTTTAGAGGTCAGTATGCATCAGAATATAGTGCTTTAAAGATCAGTAAGCATTACAATATGTAGAGTTTGAGATCAGTATGCGCTACAATATATAGATTTAGAGGTCACTATGCATTAGAATATGTAGATTTACAGGTCGGTAGGCATTTAAAATATCATGGTGAAGATTTAGAAGTCGGTGTGTGTTACAATATGTAGATGTCCAGGGCTTGTATTCACATTGAGATAGTATGAGACTTATTCATCATGATATGTTAGAAGTCCTTCTAATGTCCTATTAAATCCTACTACTCTAAAAGGACTTCTATAAGATATCGTGATGATGAGTCTCATACTATCTCTCAATGTGAATACAGGCCCAGGTCAATATGTCCTATGCGTTATACAATGTAGATTGAGTTATTTGCGTTAAGGGCCATCCACACACGTACGAATCGCATCCGCATGCGATGCGATTTTGACGATGTGAGTTGTGAATCAAGTCGGTCTCAAAAGAATTCTGCTAGTTTCGCTTACTATGCTCAAGTGAGAGAGAGAGAGAGAGAGAGAGAGAGAGAGAGAGAGAGAGAGAGAGAGAGAGAGAGAGAGAGAGAGAGAGAGAGAGAGAGAGAGAGAGAGAGAGAGAGAGAGAGAGAGAGAGAGAGAGAGCCTTTGGCTCAGCCGTTAATTCGACCTTAGGCACATCTTTGCAATTCGACCTTAGGCTCAACTTTGCATTCGACCTTAGGCTCAATTTGCATTCGACCTTAGGCTGAACCGTACATTCGACCTTGGGCGCAACTTTGCAATTCGACGTTAGGCTCAACTTTGCATTCGACCTTAGACTCAACCGTATATTCGACGTTAGGCACAGCTCTGCAATTCCACATTAGGCTGAAGTGTGCATTTACTTGTTTTCGACCTTAAGCACACCTGTACATTCGACCTTAGGCGCAACCGTACTTTCTACCTTATTCCGGATTCACGTGATCCGGGACTCACATCGTCAAAATCGCATCGCATTCAGATACGATTCGTATGTATGTGGCTGCCCTTTTATGTAGAATAAGATATGAGAATGCATTATGTAGAATTAGATGTCGGTATGCATTATGTAGAATTAGATGTCGGTATGCATTATGTAGAATTAGAGGTCAGTATGCATTATGTAGAAATAGAGGTCAGTATGCATTATGTAGAATTAGATGTCGGTATGCATTATGTAGAATTAGAGGTCAGTATGCATTATGTAGAATTAGAGGTCGGTATGCATTATGTAGAATTAGAGGTCAGTATGCATTATGTAGAATTAGAGGTCGGTATGCATTATGTAGAATTAGAAGTCAGTATGCATGAGAACACGTACATTTAGAGGTAACTATGGCAATATAGGCCTAATATGGAAATGTATAGGTCAGCGTGTACGGGGGATGGGGGTTGCGGGGGAGGGGTACCTTTTGATATGCCATTTTAAATAATGTTATTTGTAAAAGCTCTTGGTTTAAACGAATCTTTATTCATTCGGAAACGATCAAACAGAAGGACAATTAGAGCAACAACAAGCTCGAAGCTTATACCGTGCTCTTGGTTGGGTTTTTTCCATCCTCCCTGGCAGATGTATTTTCATCGTAATGTCACGTGTTCTTGTCGCTTTCAGCACATCGTAATGCTACGTTTTCTTGTCGCTTTCAGCACATCGTAATGCTACGTTTTCTTGTCGCTTTCAGCACATCGTAATGTTGCGTTTTCTTGTCGCTTTCAGCACATCGTAATGCTACGTTTTCTTGTCGCTTTCAGCACATCGTAATGTTACGTTTTCTTGTCGCTTTCAGCACATCGTAATGTTACGTTTTCTTGTCGCTTTCAGCACATCGTAATGTTCTTTTCTTGTCGCTTTCAGCACATCGTAATTTTACGTTTTCTTGTCGCTTTCAGCACATCGTAATGTTTACGTTTTCTTGTCGCTTTCAGCACATCGTAATTTTACGTTTTCTTGTCGCTTTCACCACATCGTAATGTTACGTTTTCTTGTCGCTTTCAGCACATCGTAATTTTACGTTTTCTTGTCGCTTTCAGCACATCGTAATTTTACGTTTTCTTGTCGCTTTCAGCACATCGTAATGTTACGTTTTCTTGTCGCTTTCAGCACATCGTAATGTTGCGTTTTCTTGTCGCTTTCAGCACATCGTAATTTTACGTTTTCTTGTCGCTTTCAGCACATCGTAATGCTACGTTTTCTTGTCGCTTTCAGCACATCGTAATGTTACGTTTTCTTGTCGCTTTCAGCACATCGTTATTTTACGTTTTCTTGTCGCTTTCAGCACATTTTAATGTTACGTTTTCTTATCGCTTTCAGCACAGGGAGCGATCAGCCAAAACATCAACATCTTCCTCCTCTTCTTCCAATTCCTTGTCGACTGCATCTACCGGATACAGAAACACCGATTGTTCTTCGCCTTCCTGCCAGGAGAGCGAACCAAGCGATGGCTATGGAAGCGGGGAGAGAGAGGAGAAAGGGAACAGGGGGAAAAGAAGGGGAGAAGGAGAAGAAAGAAGAGGAGGAGGAGGAAGAGGAGGACAAGACGGAGGAGTAGAAGGAAGAGGAGGAGAAGAGGGAGGAGAAGGAAGAGGAGGAGGAAGAGGAAGACAAGAAGGAGGAGGAGGAGAAGAAGGAAGAAGAGGAGGAGGAGGAGGAGGAGAAGAAGGAAGAGGAGGAGTAGAAGAAGGTGGAGGAGGAAGAGGAGGAGGGGGAGAAGAAGAGAACAAGAAGGAGGAGGAGGTGGAGAAGGAGGAGGGAATGAAGGAGTGGAAGATTCGGCCAGCTCGGGCAGTGCCCTGGCCACAGTGACGGTGATGATCCCTCTGACCTATTGCCTGGTGTGCGTGCTGGCCGGTCCTCTGATCGCCCTGACCCAGAACACCGCCCTGCCCGTCTATGCGTCCATCGGGGCCTTCGGGCTAGGGACACTGTCCGCTTTTATCGTGGACTTTGACTGATGCGGATTTCATTGATGTTGAGGGACACTGTCCGCTTTTATCGTGGACTTTGACTGATGAGGATTTCATAGATGTTGAGGGACATTGTCCGCTTTTATCGTGGACTTTGACTGATGAGGATTTCATAGATGTTGAGGGACATTGTCCGCTTTTATCGTGGACTTTGACTGATGAGGATTTCATAGATGTTGAGGGACATTGTCCGCTTTTATCGTGGACTTTGACTGATGAGGATTTCATTGATGTTGAGGGACATTGTCCGCTTTTATCGTGGACTTTGACTGATGAGGATTTCATAGATGTTGAGGGACATTGTCCGCTTTTATCGTGGACTTTGACTGATGCGGATTTCATTGATGTTGAGGGACACTGTCCGCTTTTACCGTGGACTTTGACTGATGCGGATTTCATAGATGTTGAGGGACATTGTCCGCTTTTACCGTGGACTTTGACTGATGCGGATTTCATAGATGTTGAGGGACATTGTCCGCTTTTATCGTGGACTTTGATGATGGATTTCATTGATGTTGAGGGACATTGTCCGCTTTTACCATGGACTTTGACTGATGCGGATTTCATTGATGTTGAGGGACACTGTCCGCTTTTATCGTGGACTTTGACTGATGCGGATTTCATAGATGTTGAGGGACATTGTCCGCTTTTACCATGGACTTTGACTGATGAGGATTTCATAGATGTTGAGGGACATTGTCCGCTTTTACCGTGGACTTTGATGTGGATTTCATAGATGTTGAGGGACACTGTCCGCTTTTATCGTGGACTTTGACTGATGCGGATTTCATAGATGTTGAGGGACATTGTCCGCTTTTACCATGGACTTTGACTGATGAGGATTTCATAGATGTTGAGGGACATTGTCCGCTTTTACCGTGGACTTTGATGTGGATTTCATAGATGTTGACGGACATTGTCCGCTTTTACCGTGGACTTTGATGTGGATTTCATAGATGTTGAGGGACACTGTCCGCTTTTACCATGGACTTTGACTGATGAGGATTTCATAGATGTTGAGGGACATTGTCCGCTTTTACCGTGGACTTTGATGTGGATTTCATAGATGTTGAGGGACATTGTCCGCTTTTACCGTGGACTTTGATGTGGATTTCATAGATGTTGAGGGACATTGTCCGCTTTTACCGTGGACTTTGATGTGGATTTCATTGATGTTGAGGGACACTGTCCGCTTTTACCGTGGACTTTGATGTGGATTTCATAGATGTTGAGGGACATTGTCCGCTTTTACCGTGGACTTTGATGTGGATTTCATTGATGTTGAGGGACACTGTCCGCTTTTACCGTGGACTTTGACTGATGCGGATTTCATTGATGTTGAGGGACACTGTCCGCTTTTACCGTGGACTTTGACTGATGTGGATTCCATTAAAGACCCACCACATCACGTGGTCAAAATCACAGGTTTCACGTGTTTCCCTCTTATAGCTAGAAATAAATCTTGCTTTGACCAGGTCTCACTCCCATACAAACACGAAGAATGCCGAACCGGTGTTTCGTAACCTCTCTCTCTCTCTCTCTCTCTCTCTCTCTCTCTCTCTCTCTCTCTCTCTCTCTCTCTCTCTCTCTCTCTCTCTCTCTCTCTCTCTCTCTCTCTCTCTCTCTCTCTCTCTCTCTCTCTCTCTCTCTCTCTCTCTCTCTCTCTCTCTCTCTCTCTCTCTCTCTCTCTCTCTCCCCCTCTCTCTCTCTTCTTCCATGGTGAAGACCCTGCCTCCTGCCATGGACAGCGTGAAGACCCTTCCCTACCCAACGGACAGCGTGAAAACCCTTCCCTACCCAACAGACAGCGCAAAGACCCTACCCTCCCACACAGACAGCGTGAAGACCCTGTCCTCCCACCAGGACAGCGTGAAGACCCTACCCTCCCACACAGACAGCGCGAAGACCCTACCCTCCCACACAGACAGCGCAAAGACCCTACCCTCCCACACAGACAGCGCAAAGACCCTACCCTCCCACACAGACAGCGTGAAGACCCTACCCTCCCACACAGACAGCGCAAAGACCCTACCCTCCCACACAGACAGCATGAAGACCCTACCCTCCCACACAGACAGCGTGAAGACCCTACCCTCCCACACAGACAGCGTGAAGACCCTACCCTCCCACACAGACAGCGTGAAGACCCTACGCTCCCACACAGACAGCATGAAGACCCTACCCTCCCCCACGGACAGCGTGAAGACACAAGTCATCCCCATGGACTCCATGAGGAAGTTCGCCCAGTTTCTGATGACGACCGTGACCAGCCCTGTGGATACTGTAAGGACCCTGGTCTACCAGGTGAGCCTCAAGCGAACTCTGCTTCACCCACTGGGCTCTGTGCAAACCCTGACCCATTATTCAGTCCCCATGGAGCACTGGCATGCCTGCTACTTGGTCTCCAGCTGCCGGGCAGAACGTATATTCATCTTACTCCATATCCAGCCAACAACCTCAGCCCTTCCCCACAACGCATGTTCCCCCACCTCCAATGCCTGACCATTACCAGCAGTATTCTACCCATCACCCCCCACCCCCCACTTACACTTCCATCTACCCTCCTCCCATGTACAGCATGGAAGAGTTTCCATGTCTGTCCCGATCCAGTGCCTCGGGTGTTAGCAGAGAGTCTCACGGTCCTGCACACCCACCTGCACCTCCCAGCAGTCAACACGGTCATCTTTTTTTTTTTTTTTTTTTCTTTTTTTTAATTGAACTTTTTTTTTACATTTTCAAATACAGAACATAATCATAACTAAGAAGGAACAAAATATAAAAAATACAAACCATATGACAAAAACACAACAACAAAACATATACACATACAAACACATACGCATGTACATATTCACACCCACCCACATGCACACACGCGCGCACGCACGCACATATACTACATTACTGAGGTTAAGTACCTTATTAAAGAGTTACATTGAATAATAAAAACTTTCAACACGGGTTGGACGTTGAAAAAAGTTTGTCCACTAATTCTGTGACAGGTTATCATTAAAAAAAAAATGTTATTTTAAAGACAAGGGAACGAAAAAAGACGAGGTTCAATAAAAACCTCAATGTCACACACAAAGAATGTGTTGGGGTTGTTTTTTTTCTTCTTCTTCTTCTTCCTCCTCTGCGTTCCCAATAGTACTATTCAAGAAAAACAACACACAAAAATATTAATAATACTGAATTAGTTGGGTTTTTGTTGTTGATTTTGTAATGCAGTGCAATTTCATATTCCGTGCATTGATCACAATAGATGTGGCCCCCTGGGTAATCTTTACACCCTTACACATACGCACAAGAAAGGGGAGAAGAAGAAAAAAGAAGAAGATTATTACCCAGAAATTATATCTTTGTATGGCATCCACCATCCCAAAAACTCATGATGCTGAAAATTAGTTCTAGATATGTACTCCTCAATTTTGTATCTGTGCTTCAAAACATTCACAAAACCCTGCAGGACAGGGTATCTCCTGTCTAATTTACAGTGATATACATATTCTTTAGCTAGTAACAAAATAATATAAAAGGTAACATCAATTATAATATTTATATCTATACCAAATACAACCAGACTGTGAGTAAGGTTCATGTCACAAGCATGTGTACATTTTCTGTTAATAAGTGAAGTGAATTCTGTCCAAAACTGTTGAACATATTCACAATGCCAAAACATATGATCAATACTGTCCCTTGCATCATTACAGAAACTACATTTATCACTTTCAATAACACCCATTTTTTTCAAAATAGTATTAGTCCCAATGCATCTGTGAATAATTTTCATTTGAAACCACTTCAGTTTCACATCGGTTGTTTTATGTAAATAAAAAAAGCATTTTTTTCCAGTCGTATTCGGTGTTATGTTTTGTTTCCCATTTTGTACAACACTTTGGTTTGACATCATTTTCAATAAGACAGTCATAATACACCCTGCTTCCTTTAACAGCCGACATTAATTTTGTAAATTCAAGTGATTCAGCTAAACACTTATTATTGTTTACATTGTACTCGGATTTTCTTATAAATTTCGATATAGTAGACTTGTAACCGCTGAAAGTAATAAAATCAATGGCAATATTATATTTCTCTTTAAACCTGTCATAAGTAATAAACTGACCATTCGCCTGAAGAAAATGCGCTATACAAAACACCCCCTTTTCAACACATTTCTTTGATCGTATACAAGTGTTTCCTATCTGCAATCTATCATTGTAGAAAACCGGTTCAGCAAGAAGTTCCACCGAGTTTTTAAAATCAAGTTTATAAAAAAATGTTTTGTATGCCAGAAATACTTCTGCCCAGAACTTATTCTTGGGAGGATTTACTACCAAAATTTCGGGTCCAAATGTGTTAATATTTTCTATGTGGGGGTACTGATGTAAAACAATTGTTTTCCACCGATGGCCCGTTGAATAAAACTTCTTGAACCATGCCAATTTCAATGCTTTGACAAATGTTTTTAATTCTGGCAGTCCAAGTCCACCATTTTTAACACTTTGATGGGCTGTTTTTCTACTTATTTTGTCTGGCTTTTTATTCCAGACAAACTTATAGCATAAGGTCTGCAAGGTTTGCATAAAAATGTCCGGAGGATTAGGCAAAAACATCCATAGATGAATTAGTTTTGATAAGATTAGCGATTTTAATATTGCTACCCTACCAAGCGGAGTCAACTGTCTTCTAACCCAAATCTTAAATAAATGCTTAATGTCTGCAAGTTTGTCTGAGTAATTAAGTTTCACACATTCTTTTAAATCATTTGTGAACCACACTCCCAAAATTTTGAACTTTGGAGGGTTCCATTCAATATCTAAGTGCTCCATGTAGCGGACAGGAGAGTTTTTAAGACTGCCTAGCCATACGGCATTAGTCTTTTTTACGTTAAGACATAGACCTGACTTTCTACTAAACAACGATAATGTATTAATGCATGCTTCAAATGACTGTCTATCACCTGTTAACAGAAATTCTGTGTCATCTGCGTACTGCGATATCTTGTGTTCAGAGTCACCTGTACTTATACCTTGTATTTCGTTACATTCGCGTATCATTATGGCCAATACTTCTACGCACAATACAAATAAATATGGGGAGATTGGGTCACCCTGCCTGCATCCTCTCCTTACATCAAACCACTTGGAGATCTGTCCATTTACTACTACACAAAATGAAATGTTATGATAAAATGTGTTCACCCATTTACACATGTTTTCAGTAAACCCAAAAGCTATAAGCACCTTAAGCATAAAATTCCAATTTACGGTGTCAAACGCTTTCTCAAAATCTATATTTAGTAATAGTCCTGGTAAGTTATTTTCATCGAGATATGCTATTGCATCATAAATGAGTCTGATGTTGTCTCCTATGTGACGGTAGCGTATAAAACATGTCTGATCTTCATGTATTAAATTTGGTAATACAGTCTTAAGGCGGTTTGCAATGCAAGTTGACCCTATTTTATATATGACATTCAAAAGTGACACCGGTCTCCAATTTTTAATAACATCTCTAGGTTTGTCCCCTTTTGGTATACAGGTTATAACTCCTTGTTTCTGAACACTAGACATTTCTCCTTTATCAAAGCTGGCATTCAACGCCCTAACAACAAATGGCCCAATCTGTCTCCAAAAACATTTAAAAAATTCTGCACTAAATCCATCAGTCCCTGGACTTTTATTATTCTTCATCTGTTTTAATGCATCGCTAGCCTCTTCTAGTGTAATATATCCTTCTAACTCTTTAGCTTCATTATCATCCAGTTTAGTAATGTTTTGTACCAAGTCTGTTATTTCACAATCTTCATTATCCACTTTTTTATATAGGGAATCGTAAAAGTCTTTCACTTCGTCCATAATATCTACTTGTTTAGTTAGACTATTGCCATCTTTATCAATAAGTTTAGACATATTTTTACTAATATAATGTCGTTTTTCTAGGTTACAGAAATATTTGCTAACCTTTTCACCCTGTGATACCCATCTGGCTCTAGACCTGAGAAGTACCCCTTCTATTCTTTTTTCTCGTATTTCTTTTAACCGTTGCTTCTTGAGTGTAATCATATTTAACTCTTCTCCTCCTTTGACTTCAACTGTTTCTAGTAAATGTATTTCTTTTTCAAGGGATTTTTCCTCTTCGTTTGTTTTCTTCTTTTTCATTGAGGCATAGGCTATCGTTCGAGATCTAATCTTCATAAGAAGAAAATCCAAAAACAAATCGTCTGGAATTGAAAAAGACAGATCAAGCAATGGAATCGTGTCAATTGATTCTCTATTATATGGACTTAAAGCATATTCTGCTTTGACCTTTTTAATTTCTTCGTTAATTTCATCAAGATATTTTTTATCTTTTAATAATGAAGTGTTGAATTTCCAAAATGTATTATGCCTTAATTCTTCTTCAAATTGCATTTGTATCGAGACAGGTGAGTGATCTGTTCTGTACCCGCAATCTATGTCAGCATCTTTAATGAATGTGACAACTGGGTCTGAAATAAGAAAAAAAATCAAGCCTGGCTTGTTGAAAAGGGTTACACCTTCTCCAGGTATATCTGGGGCATTCAGAATTTAATTCTCTCCATATATCGGTGAGTTCTAATTCTTGCATCATATTCTCTACCATTTCTCTACTTTTTCGATTATTAATATTCTTATAATTATGATAATCTCGAGTAGGCTCCAGCACCAGGTTAAAGTCACCAGCAATTATAATATTTTGTATATTGAACCCTACTATTCTTTGCGTAAGAGAATTATAGAAACCTGGGTCATCTTTATTTGGTCCGTAAATGTTTATAAGAAGAAAAACTCTATTCTTGGTTTCGATATGTACTATAATGAAATTTCCATCTTTTCCTTTGACTACTTTTTTTACTTTGAATTCAAAAACATTTTTAAACAGTATGGCTACACCTCGTGAGTTTGAAGAGAAACTAGCAAAAAAGCCTTCATATCCCCATTCTGATTTAATAAAAGGTTCTTGTTTTTTCTCAAAGTGAGTGTCTTGTAAAAAATAGATAGAATGATTTTTACTTTTTAAATTATGAAAAATGTCTCTCCTTTTTTGTTTATCTTGGAGGCCCTGACAATTAACTGATAAAATTGAAATTGAGCTATCCATTATCTATAGGTTTACATTCCTTCGTGCCTATCGATAACCTCATGTCGCTTTTCCCTACAGTACCACTGTTTCCTTTGTCACCATACAAAGAAGTAACACAATGCACCACACACCCTATGTAAGGACACCACCATTGGACTTTGGAATAGCACAACAGCATATAAGTAGCAAGTGGTACAAACTGGCGATACAATGAGAGAAAATAGCATGCAGCCAGCAACACAGAGAAAACAAAGAAAAAAGACAACAAGTGAATAAGAACGAATCTACGAGACCCCCCAAAAAAATCCAACCTCTTCGTCCACACATATAACAAGTACAACAAGAAGCAGACAACACTTTTGGAAAAAATCATATCTAAGCAACTAGAAAATGTAAGCTCATAAAACCCCAACATTTGTCTACAAAGGTAGGAAAGCAAAAACAACAAACTACAACAAAAAGAAAAAAGAAAAACAAACAAAAGATGGATAAATATGTAACCAGCCACACAGCAAGCAAGAAAGAAGGTGCAAGTGCATTCGATAGCCACTGGATGACCAATCAAAAAGTGGCAGGCATTTTCCCCCCTTTTGGGGGACCGTCGAAACTGTATATAGGCCTAGGGTAAGACGGGGCAAAAAGCCCGTGGGCAGGCAAGAAGCCCATGCCAACCATCTCATGAAATGAAGAAAATCACAGCCAAACCCCGCCCACGAGACGAGTGCCAATGTTTAGCGCTCGTCCCATGGGCAAAACCCGACCGAAACTCGCCCCACCCCACGAGACAACCGGCACGGCCCCCCACCCGCCCACAGGTGCAAGCACATTACACGCAGCCAGTGAAACTTTACACCGAAGGTTTATCAACTTGAAAAGTCTCTCTCTCTCTCTCTCTCTCTCTCTCTCTCTCTCTCTCTCCCTCCCAGTCTCTTCCCAAAGACAATAAAATAATAAAAAGCCATTGTATTACAGAGTAAAGATACGGTTTGACATGAGTAGTGGAGTATGATCGGAATAGCGAGACATATCATACACAAACGCACACGCGCACTCACGCACACGCACACGCACGCACACACACAGCACGCACACCCACACACAGACGCGCGCGCATACACACACATACGGGCCCGCAGGCAGTTTGAAAACACGATAGAAATGTTGAAAACCACATTTCGCTAGTTCAGGGTGAGTGGGGTGAGTGGAGGCCTATTTTTTTTTTTTTTTTTTTTTTTTTTAAATCGCACCAAACGAAAGAAAATGATTTCCATTAATTTCCCTGCTACCTCTTCACGCATCCAGTAAGCCTTGAAAACAAAAGCGCGTTCACATTATGATGGCTTCTCCTTTTTCTTCACCACTCCCTCTCCTCTCCTCTCCATGAGTTGGGGAAAAAACCCAAACAACAACAAAAACACCAACAACCGGAAAAGTACAATTCATACAATGTTTCTCTTCCTTCCTATTCTTTCCTTTAGAATCACTGCTGTACAAAACAGTATGCTTCTTTAAACACTCACAGCGAAGACATGAAAAGAAATTTAAACACACACACACACACACACACACACAGACACCCACAGCTGACAATGTCCTTTCCCATTCTCCCTCCTCCACTCTGTCTCCACCCACCCTCACCCACTCCCTCAGCGACTAGCCCAATCCTGCTTTGGGGACACAACATAGAAAGAAAAAAAAAGAAGAGAACAAGAAAAGAAAAAAAGATAACCTAAAAATCATTGTCAATTAGATAATATGACGACCACATTTGGCTCAGTTGTGATTATTTATTCGATCACAAACCCTGCAACTGAGCAAACTCATACTGTCTTGCACGAAAAAGCCACAGAACATAACTTTTTTTCATTAGCTTAGGCGGTTCCTTTTCTATTATGTTTCATAATGTTGGGTGTCCGCTGATCGGGACCTGACTGGCTGGGTCACTTAGCTTAGAGTGAAGGTAGCTGCTCCATTCAGCATCACGTTGGGTGCCCGCTGAAAGGATCCTGACTGGCTGGGTCACTTAGCTTAGGGTGATGATGCTCTTTCTCTCAGTGCTTAAAATCAGTGTTTATCCCAGGATAGTTAGTAAATCTTCCCCACAAAAAGGGGAGGGAAGGGGGCAGTTAGGTAGGCTTCGTTACATTTTTTTTTTCAAAACGGTTTTGGTAAAAGTGAAATACATTTGCCTGCTATTGTGATCATGAAACCACGCCAAAAAAAATTACATACACGTTTGCCTATTCAAAACACGTTTGCCTAGTAGTGAGGAAGGGGGGAGGTTCGTACGAAAAGGTTTTGAGACTTTCGGGGCTGGTATGATTTTATTCAAAATTAATGCGCATGCACAGATGTACTTTGCTTTATAACAGCATTAAATACAAATACACTGACACAACAAAGTAAGACGTATTCACATTATTTTAACCAACACTATCCGGGTATCCCCACAAATCCTCTCAATTTCAGACAAAATTTAAAAATAATTTGTATGATTCAATCTCATTCCCAGTATGTTGCACTACCAATGATGTAAATTATTCACTGATTCTCATGTTCCCTCCCATGTGCCTGTAATCTTTAGGACTGCAGGATGTAAAGGAGAAATTTGCTATTCACGCTTTTTAAAAAAAAGAGGGTTATTTTGGATTTTCAAAGGGTATACAAACAGCAAGTTTGTAACAAGAAAGTGTACTGCATACTGATATTTCTCCTGGGGCGTTGAAATGGTGTGCAAATTATGAAATGTGTAGTAAGAAAATGTACTTTACTTCCACCCCTCTCCCAGTGCTTGAAATAAGAAACTGTGCATAAGCCATCACCCCAACAACCTGGGATAGTGCACCCAGTACTCAGAAGTGAAATAGTACACGCTAAGACATTGTTTGGCCTGCGCTAGATCTATTTATTTAAAAACAAATAATAACAAAATAAATAATAAATAATGTTTTAAAAGAACTTAATCAGCTTTTAAGCCCAAAACAAGTCACTCTTTCCATTACAACACAACTGTTGTAAGTAGGCCTACAACATACAATTAAATTACATGGTTATGGAATCCACAACAATTTACTTAATATGGATAGAAGACTTTTCATGTAACAGAACTCAGTATTGTAATAGTAAAGATGTGAAATCAGTCTGTAGGCTGCACATGTTAGCAGTAGTGTTCCTCAAGGTAGTATTCTAGGTCCTTTTTTAAAAACTTATTTTATGGATGCCTAGAGAGAGAGAAAAATAGAGATTTTACGCCTTCTGAAACAATGGATGCCTAGGTGTCTGTCACTGTTTTACAGCTTCTATCACCTACCACCACTGAAAACAAATTTCAGTCCAGCCCTGTAGTTCTAAGTAGAATAGCAGTAGCTTTATCTGCTATGTGAAAGTCATAGTCAGCTGACTCAGTCAGTGACACACACACACACACACACACACACACACACACACTGTGACACACACACGATACATTGTTTGTCTTTTTTTTTATATATATAGATGCCTAGGTGTCGGTCACTGCTTCACAGCTTCTATCACCTACCACCAATGAAAACAAATTTCAGTCCAGCCCTGTAAAAGTAGAATAGCAGTCGCTTTATCTGCTATGAAAAGGTTATAGTCAGACACAACTGACTCAGTCAGTGACACACACACACACACACACACACACACATGATAAATTGTTTGTCTTTACAATATACGACTGTATACCCTCTCGACCTTCACGCGCCTCTGTGTGTGCGCGCGCGTGCGTGTGTGTGTGAGTTGTGTTGTGTGTGTATGCGAGTTGTGGTGGTGTGTGTGTGAGTGAGTTGGTGACCCAGTATTTCTCACCACCACTATCAAGCACATTTTTGTCGCTTATTTTTAAATTTTTATCTGGAAGGACCAACGTCCTAGTCGTGGATTTTAAAAAGGCCTTTGATAAGATTTATCACTATCTCCTTATGAATAATTTCGCCACTATGGGATCAGAAGTTCAGTCAATAGATTAATTGAGAGCTTCCTTGCAGGCAGGCAGGAAAAAATAGTTGTTGATTGAGCTGCATCCGAAGCTATCCCTGTAGAATCAGGAGTCCCCCAAGGATCTGTGCTTGGGCCGACCCTTTTCCTGTTGGCATCAATGGTCTTTCGAGGCAACTATCTTCCAACTTCCTTTCTCTTTGTGGACGACTCTGTCACCGAGCTGTGGACCCTCCCAGAGACCTCAATGATCTCCAACCAGACCTAAATGAATTAGCATCATGGGAAAACAAATGGATGTCCTTCCATCCCGACAAATGCAAGAGCCTCCATGTGATCAGGAAGAAAAATCCCCTGATAAAGAACTACCAACTATATGGCCAGGACCTGGATTGGAAAGAGATGAAAATAAATGTCTGGGCTTTACAATATCACAAGACCTTAGATGGGACACCCACATCTCAAATGTGCGCAGCAAAGTCAGTAAGACCCTTGGCTTCCTCCATCGCAACTTAAAAGTAGAGTTAGTCAACATCAAGGAATTTGCATATAAGGCAAGTAGTAAAAGGCTTATAATTATGTCACTGGTTAACCCATTCTAGAAAGGTGCCTGCTATGCCATAGCATTGCCTCTTTAAACTGATGTAAAACTATATATATATATATATATATATATATATATATATATATATATATATATATATATATATATATATATATATATATATATATATATATATATATATATATATCTGTACATGTGTGCGTGTGTCACTGTGCGAGCCCCTTCCCCCATCCGCCCCATTTTACTCCCACCCTTCTAGCTCTACCCATTCCCAAATCATAGTGAAAATCCTTCATCCACGACCCACCCACCCTCTAGTAGAATCCCCCGTTTGCTTGCATGCCCCCTTTCCCCTCAACCATATCAAAATTCAAACTCAGATTATTTTATTTGTTGTAAAACCATCAAAGGAATTATCGAACAAACCAAAGCATACGGCGCTCTCGCCACACCGTAATTATTTACACAGATGTGGTAAACAGTAAACACATTATCGTCATAGGCCTACCATGAAAAGAAACAAAACAAAAAGCGCAGGGTAAAGATGGTGACAAAGTAAATGTTATTGAAGCAAATAAGGAGTAGTAAAACTCGCGTAATCACGTATAGGGACAGCAAAACATTCATGTTCGTATCAACATCGCGATTTATCGTCAGAAGTGGCGTCTGCGACGCAAACAGAAACAGGAAAGTCGATCTACTACTGTATCTACGGTAGCTGCCCAACTCGCCACCGGAAGTTATAGCAAACAAAGGGACTGTATCAGTGAGCCACCAAACCAAGGGAAGTAACAACCCCACCTAAAACGGCTAATATGTGTGCGTGTCTGTCTGTCTGTATGTCTGTGCGCGCAAAATGTGCGCGAGAATTTGCCGCGCGTGTCGACATTTTCCATAGTTTCCATTATTTTCTCTTCTTTTTGTTTATGGCTCAAGCCACAAACCTATAACTCACTTTGTCGGTCGGTCGGTCTCGGTCGTTCCAAAATTGTCGCACATTTTGACAAAATTGTCGCACTTCAAATCGAGGCTACACTTCTGGCCGCTCTTTAAAATGATGTATTTTAAAAGCGTACAAAATAATAAACATATGTAATACAGACACTACAACAGACACGACGAGTATGCGGTGCTTCTTTTGATGAGTATAAGTAGGATACATAGTTTTAAATGTTTTCCAAAAGATATAAAAAGTTACGAAAGGGTGCAGAGATAGCATTCTGGTTTACAAATTAAAATTATTGAAAAGCCAGGGGAGGTAACTCATGATTGGAGTGGTAAAAATAGACCGCGTGCCACAAACTATTGCGATTTCGCGCTTGTTTCTTTACATTTTAATTTTTCTTTTTTTCTACTTCAGAGAGTCTTCGTGTTCCCATGGCAACCACGTGGGTCCAGTCCTTCTGATGGACCTCGAGAAGGTACGTTAACTTTGTATCTAGCCTCTACACCACATCTGCACCTACTTCAACTCATCTTCATCTTCATCCGCTCATCTTTCTTACTGCATAAGACGGGGTTCACATTAGACGCGTAAGTTCCGTACGGAAAACCCTAACTAGGGGAAGACGGGGTAAAAAGCGCATGGGCGGGTAAGAAGCCCACCCCAATTATCTCATGAAATAAAGAAAATTTCAGGCAAATTTGACCGCATGGGCGGGTAAGCTTCTTACCCGCCCATGCGCTTTTTACCCCGTCTTCCCCTAATTGGAAGAAAGAAGGGTAAAAGCTTACGCATAATAGGGGGAAATTCGGACGCGTGTGCAAATCTTTTCCCTTCTTTGTTTCACTTATTTATGGATTGCGCACGGGTTTCCGCACGCATGGAATATTCGCTTATGTGTGTACACGGCCTTATTTGATACAATGCTTATATTGTATAACTATTGATTAACATCATGTTCATACTACTTATAATATAATGTAATATATTATATTGTTTTGTGTTATCATCATCTTTTTACTGTACTTGTTGTCTCCTTTTTCTAAATGTATGCACTGGTTTTGAAAGGACAATAAATGATTTGGGGTCTTTTGTATAAATAGTTCCTCCACCTTCTGGAAGTTCTGTGCTTGTAACTTCCTCTAATCTGTCACTCTCTTTGATTCTGCCTTTTCCCTTTGCTTACTGTCATCTACTATCTTTCTTGCCTTACCAGGTCCATTCTCCTGCCTTTTTTCACGAAACACTTTCAAAAACATTTCCTCCAGCCGAAGTCGGACTCGCTGGGCCTAACTATTTCTTATAGTTAGGCGCATAACGGCAGCATGACGCGTCTGCGCTCGTAATTGACAGGAAAATGTCTGAGTGATCGAAGAAGAAGAAGAAGAAGAAGAAGAAGAAGAAGAAGAATTCACCAACAATGCATACAAAGATGAACAATGGCATCAATGACGAGCTTGAAGCTTATAACGTGCCTACTTTTACCATTGTAAACGTACATGTATTGTTATGGCAGCTGGCAAAAACCAACACACAAGTACTGTCATGCTAAATTGATTCTTTTTTTCATTCTCATTCTTTTTTTGGCTCACTCGTGTTAACGAAGTTAACACGAAGTGAGTCTATAGTATGATAGTTGTTCGGTTGTGTGTGTGTGTGTGTGTGTGTGTGTGTGTGTGTGTGTGTGTGCGTGTGCGTGCGTGCGTGCGTGCGTGCGTGCGTGCGTGCGTGCGTGTGTGTGTGTGTGTGTGTGTGTGTGTGTGTGTGTTGTTGTCATGCCAATGGTTCCGGGTCCGATTCTCGGCACGGGCACTTTAAAAAAAAAAAAGTTTAATTGTATCCATTAACGACAGTATCATTTGTACTTTAAAATTTTATTGACAATCTTGTACAGCCCCCTCTCAATCTTTGTTTGTTGTTGTCCCACATGTTCCTGTTCGAGTGAGCCTTGAAGGCTTTGCCTCTTGTTTTTCGTTTTTCTTTAATTCTCTTGTTGTTTGTTTGTTTGTATCCAGGCCCCATTGTTCGCCTAATTTCTGAGAGAATGTCAGACCACGAGGGAAGAGAGGGAAGATCTAGCGGCGACGCCTTTTTGAATTCGGAGTCCTGTCTTCGTGACCTTATTGGGAAACCTTGGTCACCCTAGTAGCCACAATAAAGTTCGGTTTCACGTGCCCAAATCTTTCCCCCCTTCTTTGCTTAACTTATTTATGGGTTGCGCCAACGGGGTTTCCCGCATGGAATATCCGCTCATGTGTGTACACGGTCTTACAGGTGTTTTTTTGGGGGGTGGGGTGTTAAAATAGGTTTTTCATCACCAGCAACACAATACAACAATTTATACAAAGATGGATAATGGTATCAACAATCCGTTGTAATGTACATAATGATGGCAGCTGGCAAACACAGCAGTGAACACACAAGAATTGTCATGCCTGAAGGTGCACCCTGACGGAAGCGTTTTTGCCAGAAACACGTCGAGATCACCAGAAAGACAGTCTTTGCAAGGATCGGAACACTCACTTTGCTCTGGTTTCCTAGAAATTAAACCGTCAAAAACGGCGATTCCTCCTTGGCGGAGATGCCAGAGAGAGTAGCCATTTTGGATGGGGTGGGTGGAGGTCACTCATTGTGGTTGAAGCATTTTCTTCTTCTTTTTGTAGTGCAGTATTAACATTTCTTCCCCTCACAACACTATCTGAACCATCTTAGACGGAAAAAGTGCTGTCTCTATAGGGGATTTGAAGAATGAAAATATCACTTTTTCCGTCAAAAAATTAACCAGTATTTTCTGTCCTGGATAGTACACTTGACACTTGGAGCGCGAGTGAAGTTATAGTGCGCGTGCACTACAACTGCACTTGTCGCAAGTGAAGTTATAGTGCACATGCACTACAACTGCACTTGTACCGTTTTGGGTTGAGGGGAAGAAATGTTAATATTGCCCTATTTCCTTTGTTGTGAGCGAAACTCCATTAGATAAACTGCATAAAATTTATTTAAAAAAAAAAAAAAAAAAAAAAAGGCTTTTATTGCGAAACTTTCGTGCAAACGATTTGGCGGCCATTCGAAAAGAGACAGACACGCCTTCTCTTTGGGTGAAATAATTTGACTTCTAGCACCTCCGCCAAGGAGGAATCGCCGATTTGACGGTTTGATTTTCTAGGAGACCAGAGCAAAGTGAGTGTTGCGATCTGTGTAAAGGGTGTTTTCCTGGTGATCTCGACGTGTTTCTTACAAAAAAAAACATTCCGTCAGGGTGCCCCTTTAACATGAATAAATTGAAACAAAAATTGTTTGGGTTTTGTTTTGTGAAGGGCAGGAGGAAGGGATCAAATTTGTTTTGTTGCTGTTGTGGGTGGGTTTTTTTGGGGGGTTGTTTCATTTTGTGGGTGTTTGTTTTGGGGGGGTTGTTTCATTTTGTGGTGGTTGTTGTTGTGGGTGTTTGTTTTGGTGGGGTTGTTTCTTTTTGTGGTTCTTGTCGTTCTTGTTCTCATTGTTGTCGTCGTCGTTGTTGCTGTTGTTGTTATATCCATTTAGCTTCTTTCTGAATGAATGAAAAATGGTGTTTTACGTCCTCTCGGTCTGGAACGGACACATATGGGACATTTGTAGATACAAAGATGGTGGGAACAATACTGGAGGCAATGCCCGGAGGCAGTGCAACACCAGTAAAGTCCCGATTTTTTTTAACAATACAGATAGGTGTAGCAGTAACCACGCCTCGGTTAAACCTCATCGCCACAATATTGCCCGTTGTAATGTACATATGGCAGCTGGCATATACAACAGTGAATACAGAAGTATTGTC
>CM065709.1:32948745-32953668 GCA_017654935.2 Phymorhynchus buccinoides
CCCCTCCACCACCCCCGCCGCCATCCATATAGTTGACGGAAAAAGAAACACCCCTACGCCATCCCCTCCCCCCCCCCCCCCCCCCTCCCCCTGAAGCTGAAGAAAAAGCAAAATCATAATCAATTTGAAGCTTTTATTCCAGGCTTGTAAAGTGAGAATTCAACTACTTTCTTTCCCCCTGAACTTTGATTTTTGTTTTTTTTTTTTTTTTTTTTTTTGGGGAGGGTGGGGGTCAAAAAATTTTAAAAACAAGCGCCGCCTTGTATCCGAGAACAAGGGTGCATCCATGTAATCGAGCAATGAATTGAAAGTCTTGTGCCCACACCCCTTCCCCCACTTCCCCCTCCCCACCCCCCTCTTTGTTTTCTTTCTTCCCAACTCTATAAAAATAAATGTCCCGTATGTGCCTTGCCAGGTCCGGAGGACGTCAAATCCAAATTTCTTCTTCTATCATGAATAAAATTCTGCTTAACTTCCTCCGGTCTGGGGAACAGACACAAAAATTATGGAGACATTAATAGAAATTGAAGATGGTGGGGACGATCCTGGAGGCAATGCCCGGAGGGCAGTGCAAAACACCAGGGAAAAGTCACGAATTTTTAACAATACAGATATTATAGCGATGCTGCTGTGTGAATGAAAAATCCGTTTAAACGTCATCCGACCCGGAACAGGTACATGTATGGGACATTATTAACTATAAAGATGGCGGGAACGATCCTGGAGGCAATGCCCGGAAGCAGTGCAACACCAGGAAAGTCCCGAATGTTTTAACAATACATGAAATTTCTCGTCTATGAAATGAATTTGGTGTTTTACGTCCTCTCGACCCGGGAAGGCACATATAGGACATCAAATGTTATTATTAAAATGTTATATCCCATTTCTTCTTCTATGAATGAAAAATTGGGTTTTACTTCCTCTCGGTCATAGACACATATGGGGACATTTGTAAATACAAATAGATGGTGGGAACAATACTGGAAGCAACGCCCGGAGGCAGTGCAACACCAATAGAGTCCCGAGTTTTTAACAATATAGATAGTTGTAGCGGTAACCACGCCTCGGATAAACCTCATCGGCTATGACACCGCCACAATAAGTGTTATTCTATGATGAATTTGAATTTTACGTCCTCTCGACCCGGTAATTTGTTATTGCTAGAACCTCCCTGGCTCACTATATTACCACCAAACCCTCCCCCGTGGTGTGTGTGTGATGTGTGTGTGTGTGTGTGTGTGTGCATATGTGTGTGGTGTGTAGTGTGTGTGTCGTGTGTGTATGTGTGTGTGTGTGTGTTGTGTGTGTGTGTGTGTGTTGTGTGTGTGTGTAGTGTGTGTGTGTGTGTGCTGTGTGTGTGTGATGTTGTGTGTGTCTGTGTATGTGTGTCTGTGTGTGTGTTCATGTGTGTGTGTGTGTGTTTTTTTTTCTTTGTGTTTGTTTGTGTGTGTCTGTTTGTTTGTGTTTGTGTGTGTTTGGCCGTGTCTCTGTGTGTGTGTGTGTGTATGTGTGTGTGTCTGTGCTCGTGTGTGTGTGTATGGTGTGTCTGTTTGTTTATCTGTATGCGCACGTGTATCTGGGTGAATGTTTGTGTATTTCTGTGTGCATGTGTGATGAGTTGAAGGTGTCTCCCCCCTGTTTGCATGTGCTGTGTGTGTGTGTGTGTCTGTGTCTCTCTGTGTGTATATGTGTGTGTGCGAGCGTGCGTGTGTGTGCTGTGTGTGTGTCTGTCTGTCTGTTTGCATGCGCACGAGTATCTGGGTTGTAAGGTTGTTATGTGTGTTGTACTTCTGTGTTGCCCGTGTGTGATGGGTTGAATGGTGATCTATTTGCATGTGCTACTGTGTGTATGTGCGTGATTGAGTGCGTGCGTGTGTGCGTGCGAAACGCGCGCGTGTGTGTGTGTGCGTGCGGGTGCAGTTGTGTGTGTGCGCGCGCGCGTGCGCGACCCACCTTTTCCCTCGTCATTAAAGCTCCGCCCTCTTACTCTTCTCTCTCTCTGCCATTAGGTCTGTTTCAGCTATATTCAATTTTATGTCATACGTGTGAGTTCGCTTTGTATTGCATCTTTGTTTGAATGCGTCATGAATGCTAACATGTGTGTGCGCGCTTCGATTTGATTTCTATCAAGATTCAGCTCCAGTATAGAATCACTCCAAATTTTGTGTGTGTGTGTGGTGGTGGTGTGTGTGGTGTGTGTGTGTGTGTGTTGTGTGTGTGTGTGTGTGTGGTGTGTGTGTGTTGGTGTGTGTGTGGTGTGTGTGTTGTGCGTGTGCGTGTGTGTGTGCGTGTGCGTCCGTTGCGCATGTGTGGTGAGTGTGTGTGTGTGTGTGTTTTGTTCTGTGTGTGTTTGAGAGAGAAGAGATGAGAGGGAGATGTAGAGAGAGAGAGAGAGAGAGAGCGAGAGAGAGGATTGCGAGAGAGAGAGAGAGAGAGAGAATACGAATACGAATACGATACGAATGTTTTATTGGAGGGCCAAAAGGATAAGCTACACTAGACTTTATTGGCACCTTGCCCTCTCACTCTCAAATTCATACCATGCACCAAGCAAGAACATTTGACATAAAAACAATCAAGTTCAAAACAAAAGGAGAAATGGTGTGTGTGGCTTGTGTGTTTGTTTTGTGTGTGGTGTGTGGTGTGTGTGTATGTATGTGTGTGTGTGTGTGTGTGTCTTGGTGTGTGTGTGTGGTGTGTGTGGTGTGTGTGTTGCTGTGTGACTGTGTGTGTGTGTGTGTGTAAATAGGAGAGGCAGAGAGAGAGAGAGAGAGAGACACAGAGAGAGATGAGAGAGAGAGAGTGAGAAGGAGAGAGAGAGAGGGGGGAGAGAGAATGTAAAAAAGAGAGAAAGAGACGGAGAGACAGAGAGAGAGAGAGAGAGAAGAAGATGAGAGAGAGAGAGAGAGGAGAGGAGCGAGAGAGTGGGGGAGAGATATGAGAGAGAGAGAGAGAGAAAGAGAAAAAAAAAAGAGAGAGAGAAAGAGAGAGAGCGAGAGAGAGAGGAGACAGACAGACAGAGAGAGACGAGAGCGAGGAGAGCGAGAGAGAGATGACGACGAGAGAGAAGCACGGAGAGAAAGACGAGACGGGAAGAGAGAGAGCCGAGCGAAAGGAGTTGAGAGAGAGAGGAGAGAGAGTTAATTATTAATGTTTTACTTATCTTTTCTCCAGTATTTGTTTCTTCACAATTATTTGCTATTTCCTCTGGTTAATTGTGTTTATAAATGCTTCACCGTTGGTCTGTTTGCCTCTTCGTGAAAAAAAAAAAAAGCAGGGGATGTTAAATTAAAAAAACATTTTTAAAAATGTGGTAGTCATTTTGGAAAGTTATTTATGCATATTGGCTTTAGTGCTTGTGATGTCACTGTGTACTCCAATTTTCAAAGTCAAGTCAAGTCAAAGTCAAGTCAAGTCAAAAATTGTATTTCCAAAGGAACAATTGATAAGCAAAATAATACACTTTTTTTCCATCAAGCCATCGTAAAAAAAAAACCACAAAAAAAAAGAAAAATTCAAATTGGTAAACAATAACAGTGTGTGTATGTATGTGTGTGTGTTTGTTTTGTTTTGTTTGTTTTATTCAATTAACGTCTTTTCACTTAAAGTGTTCAAGTTCAAGTTGAAGTTCAAGTATGCTTTAATATCTCCGAAAGGGAAAATTCAGGTTAGGTTGCAGCAAAAAAAAAAACAAAAAAAACCCCCATGACAGGTACAACATCACTGAAAGAACATTCATCAATTTAGAAATGTGCACATTTAAAACAGAAGGAACGAACGAATGAATGAATGTTTTGTATCAAGGGAAAGCAGAATAAGCACAATAACCGAGATAGAGAGTGTGTGTGAGAGATGAGAGAGAGAGGGAGAGAGAGAGACGAAGAGAGAGAGAGAGGAGAGAGAGAGAGTGTGGTGTGCTTTTTGTTAGTAGAGAGAGAGAGAAAGAGGAGAGGAGAGAGAGAGAGAGAGAGGAGAGATAGAGGAGAGAGAGAGAGAGAATGATAGAAAAATGGGAGAGAGAGAGAGACGAGAGAGAGGAGAGAGGAAGAGATAGAGAAAGAGAGGAGAGAAAGAGGGAGAGAGAGAGAGAGAGGAGAGAAGAGTGAGAGAGAGGAGAGAGAAAAGAGGTGAGAGAAGAGAGAGAGAGAGAGGAGAGAGAGAGAGAGAGAGGAGAATGATATGAAAACGAGGGAGAAGAGAAGAAGAGAGAGAGAGAGAGAGGAGAGAGAGAGAGAGAAGAGGGAGAGGAGAAGAGAAAGAGAGAGAGGATGGAGAGAGAGAGAGAGAGAGACGTGTGTGTGTGAGAGAGGAAAGAGAGATGAGAGAGAGAGAGGTGTGCGTCAGTTTGGGGTGAGAGAGAGAAAGAGGAGAGAGAGAGAGAGAGAGAAGAGAGAGAGAGGAAGAGGTAGGAGAGAAGGGTGTGTGGTGATTGTGTAGAGAGAGAAAGAGATGGAGAGAGAGAGAGAGAAAAGAGAGAGGAGAGAGAGAGAGAGAGAGGAATGATAGAAAATGGGGGAGAGAGAGAGAGAGAAAGATGAGAGAGAGAGGAGAGAGAGAGAGGACGACGATGAGAGAGAGGGGGAGAGAGAGTGAGAGAGAGAGAGAGGAGAGAGAGAGAAGAGAAAGAAAGGGAGAGAGGAGAGAGAGAGGGAAAGAGAGGAGAGAGAGAGAGAGAGAGAGAAAGAGGAGAGGAGGAGATGAGATGAGAGAGAGAGAAGAGAGAGGGGGAGGAGAGGGAGAGAGAGAGCAGAGGAAGAGAGAGAGGAGAGAGAGAGGAAGAGAGAGAGAAGGGAGAGAAAATGGGGGAGAGAGAGAGAGAGACGGAGGAGAGAGGAGAGATGAGAGAAGAGAGAGAGAGAAAGAGATAGAGAGAGGGGAGAGAGAGAAAAAGAGGGAAGAGAGAGAGAGAAGAGAAAGAGGGAG
>CM065709.1:32956668-32971668 GCA_017654935.2 Phymorhynchus buccinoides
AAACAACTGCAGTTGTCTGTGCCTGGTTCTGCTCCGGGTGCGAGGACCAGAGCATGGAGACTGGGCCTCAGTTTCATTAACCATGGATACCTGCATTGAAGATCATCTAGTCGCTGTCGGTAGACTAGTATTGTCGGAGTCTGTTGTTGCTGTCTTTGTCAGGTCTGTATAATCTGTATGTGTGTCGTTAGGATTAAGGGGGCTGACCTCTTTGAGCTTAGTTAAGCTATCGTCCAGAGGGTTATCAGAGCTGTTATAGTTGTCAGTAGTGCTGTCATGAATGTCTTGCTTGTCTCTTGATTTAGTCATAGGAGTGTTAACTGTCTGGTAGTATATATCAGAAGAAGGATGTCCAGAGGAGACCCTTTGTTTGACGAGCGTCAGACTGTCATCAAGTTCGTCATTAGAAGCCAGTAGTTCATCCGTGTGGCCATCAGCTGCACTGGTATTTTCTGCTGCATGATGTGTGCTGGTAGTGGGTTCAGCATAAGGTGTCTCCTTAGGGCTGATGGTAGCCCTACACAGATATGTCAGGGATCCACAGCCTGTGTGGTCGACAGCCACACCAGGATGACCGTGTTGACTGTTGGGAGGTAACTCCTCAGGGCTGATGGTAGCCCTACAGAGAGATGTCAGGGATCCACAGCCTGTGTGGTCGACAGCCACACCAGGATGACCGTGTTGACTGCTGGGAGGTAACTCCTCAGGGCTGATGGTAGCCCTACAGAGATATGCCAGGGATCCACAGCCTGTGTGGTCGACAGCCACACCAGGATGACCGTGTTGACTGCTGGGAGGTAACTCCTCAGGGCTGATGGTAGCCCTACAGAGAGATGTCAGGGATCCACAGCCTGTGTGGTCGACAGCCACACCAGGATGACCGTGTTGACTGGGAGGTAACTCCTCAGGGCTGATGGTAGCCCTACACAGATATGTCAGGGATCCACAGCCTGTGTGGTCGACAGCCACACCAGGATGGCCGTGTTGACTGCTGGGAGGTAACTCCTCAGGGCTGATGGTAGCCCCACAGAGAGATGTCAGGGATCCACAGCCTGTGTGATCGACAGACACACCAGGATGGCCGTGTTGACTGCTGGGAGGTAACTCCTCAGGGCTGATGGTAGCCCCACAGAGAGATGTCAGGGATCCACAGCCTGTGTGGTCGACAGCCACACCAGGATGACCGTGTTGACTGTTGGGAGGTAACTCCTCAGGGCTGATGGTAGCCCCACCAGGATCCACAGGATGACCGTGTTGACTGCTGGGAGGTAACTCCTCAGGGCTGATGGTAGCCCCACAGAGAGATGTGAGGGATCCACAGCCTGTGTGGCTAACAGACACACCAGGATGGCCGTGTTGACTGCTGGGAGGTGCAGGTGGGTGTGCAGGACCATGAGACTCTCTACTAACACCTGATGCACTGGATCGTGACAGACATGGACACTCTTCCATGCTGTACATGGGAGGGGGGTAGATGGAAGTGTAAGTTGGAGGGTGATGGGTAGAATACTGCTGGTAATGGTCAGGCATTGGAGGTGGGGGAACATGCGTTGTGGGGAAGGGCTGAGGTTGTTGGCTGGATATGGAGTAAGATGAATATACGTTCTGCCCGGCAGCTGGAGACCAAGTAGCAGGCATGCCAGTGCTCCCATGGGGACTGAATAATGGGTCAGGGTTTGCACAGAGCCCAGTGGGTGAAGCAGAGTTCGCTTGAGGCTCACCTGGTAGACCAGGGTCCTTACAGTATCCACAGGGCTGGTCACGGTCGTCATCAGAAACTGGGCGAACTTCCTCATGGAGTCCATGGGGATGACTTGTGTCTTCACGCTGTCCGTGGGGGAGGGTAGGGTCTTCATGCTGTCTGTGTGGGAGGGTAGGGTCTTCATGCTGTCTGTGTGGGAGCGTAGGGTCTTCACGCTGTCTGTGTGGGAGCGTAGGGTCTTCACGCTGTCTGTGTGGGAGGGTAGGGTCTTCACGCTGTCTGTGTGGGAGGGTAGGGTCTTCACGCTGTCTGTGTGGGAGGGTAGGGTCTTCATGCTGTCTGTGTGGGAGGGTAGGGTCTTCACGCTGTCTGTGTGGGAGGGTAGGGTCTTCACGCTGTCTGTGTGGGAGGGTAGGGTCTTCACGCTGTCTGTGTGGGAGGGTAGGGTCTTCACGCTGTCTGTGTGGGAGGGTAGGGTCTTCATGCTGTCTGTGTGGGAGGGTAGGGTCTTTGCGCTGTCTGTGTGGGAGGGTAGGGTCTTCACGCTGTCTGTGTGGGAGGGTAGGGTCTTCACGCTGTCTGTGTGGGAGGGTAGGGTCTTCACGCTGTCTGTGTGGGAGGGTAGGGTCTTCATGCTGTCTGTGTGGGAGGCGTAGGGTCTTCACGCTGTCTGTGTGGGAGGGTAGGGTCGAGAGCTGAGAGAGTGGGAGAGGTAGGGTCTTCAGCTGTCTGTGTGGGAGGGTAGGGTCTTTGCGCTGTCTGTGTGGGAGGAGTAGGGTCTTCATGCTGTCTGTGTGGGAGCGTAGGGTCTTCACGCTGTCTGTGTGGGAGGGTAGGGTCTTCACGCTGTCTGTGTGGGAGGGTAGGGTCTTTGCGCTGTCTGTGTGGGAGGGTAGGGTCTTCACGCTGTCTGTGTGGGAGCGTAGGGTCTTCACGCTGTCTGTGTGGGAGGGTAGGGTCTTTGCGCTGTCTGTGTGGGAGGGTAGGGTCTTCACGCTGTCCTGGTGGGAGGGCAGGGTCTTCACGCTGTCTGTGTGGGAGGGTAGGGTCTTTGCGCTGTCTGTTGGGTACTCTCTCTCTCTCTCTCTCTGAAATCCTCTCATCTCTCAAAGTCCTCGGTAAAAGCGGACAGTGTCCCTCTCTCATCAATCTCTCCTCTCTCTCTCTCTCTCTCTCTCTAAAAGCGGACAGTGAGACCTGGTCAACAGCAATGATTTATCCTCAGCTATAAGAGGGAAACACGGTAAAAGCGTGATTTTGTCCACTGAACATCTATGAAATCCACATCAGTCAAAGTCCACGATAAAAGCGGACAATGTCCCTCAACATCAATGAAATCCGCATCAGTCAAAGTCCACGATAAAAGCGGACAATGTCCCTCAACATCAATGAAATCCGCATCAGTCAAAGTCCACGATAAAAGCGGACAATGTCCCTCAACATCAATGAAATCCACATCAAAGTCCACGGTAAAAGCGGACAATGTCCCTCAACATCTATGAAATCCTCATCAGTCAAAGTCCACGGTAAAAGCGGACAGTGTCCCTCAACATCAATGAAATCCGCATCAGTCAAAGTCCACGATAAAAGCGGACAGTGTCCCTCAACATCTATGAAATCCATCATCAAAGTCCACGATAAAAGCGGACAATGTCCCTCAACATCTATGAAATCCGCATCAGTCAAAGTCCACGATAAAAGCGGACAGTGTCCCTCAACATCAATGAAATCCTCATCAGTCAAAGTCCACGATAAAAGCGGACAGTGTCCCTCAACATCAATGAAATCCGCATCAGTCAAAGTCCACGGTAAAAGCGGACAGTGTCCCTCAACATCGATGAAATCCGCATCAGTCAAAGTCCACGATAAGGGCGGTGTTCTGGGTCAGGGCGATCAGATGTCCCTCACGCACATCCATGAAATAGGTCAGAGGGATCAGTCAAAGTCACTGTAAAAGCGGGCACTGTCCGAGCTGGCCATCAATGAAATCCTTCATTCCCTCTCCTTCTCCACCTCCTCCTCCTTCTTGTTCTCTCAACTTCAATGAAATCCTCATCTTCCTCCTCCACCTTAAAAGCGGACAATGTCCCTCTCCTCCTCCTCCTATGAAATCCTTTCAGTTCTTCTTCTCCTCCTCCTCCTTCTTGTCTTCCTCTCTCATCCTCCTCTTCCTCCTCCTCCCTCTTCTCCTCTCTACCTTCGGACTCCTCCTCCTTGTCCTCTCTTCTTCCTCCTTCTCTTCTTTCTTCTCCTTCTCCTCCTTCTTCTCCCCCTGTTCCCTCTCTCCTCTCCTCCTCGCTTCCATAGTCCATCGCTTGGTTCGCTCTCCTGGCCTCAATCGGTCTATCTGTATCCTAGATCAGTCTCAAGGAATTGGAAGAAGAGGAGGAAGATGTTGATGTCTTGACTGATCGCTCCCTCTGACTCTAAGAAATCCGTATCATTCAAATGTCTGAAAGCGACAAGAAAACGTAAAATGTCCCTGCTGAAAGCTTCAAGAAAACGTCCTCATTCGATGTGCTGAAAGCGACAAGAAAACGCAACATTACGATGTGGTGAAAGCGACAAGAACACGTAAAATAACGATCATCTGAAAGCTCAAGAAAACGTAAAATTACGATGTGCTGAAAGCGACAAGAAAACGTAACATTACAATGTGCTGAAAGCGATAAGAAAACGTAACATTAAAATGTGCTGAAAGCGACAAGAAAACGTAAAATTACGATGTGCTGAAAGCGACAAGAAAACGTAACATTACGATGTGCTGAAAGCGACAAGAAAACGTAAAATCTACGATGTGCTGAAAGCGACAAGAACACGTAGCATTACGATGTGCTGAAAGCGACAAGAACACGTCATTACGATGTGCTGAAAGCGACAAGAAAACGTAACATTACGATCTGCTGAAAGCGACCAGAAAACGTAAAATTCCTTCTGTGCTGAAAGCGACAAGAAAACTCCTCATTACGATGTGCTGAAAGCGACAAGAAAACCTAACATTACGATGTGCTGAAAGCGACCAGAAAACGTAAAATTACGATGTGCTGAAAGCGACAAGAAAACGTAGCATTACGATGTGCTGAAAGCGACAAGAAAACGTAACATTACGATGTGCTGAAAGCGACAAGAAAACGTAACATTACGATGTGCTGAAAGCGACAAGAAAACGTAACATTACGATGTGCTGAAAGCGACAAGAAATCGCATTACGATGTGCTGAAAGCGACAAGAAAACGTAACATTACGATGTGCTGAAAGCGACAAGAAAACGTAACATTACGATGTGCTGAAAGCGACAAGAAAACGTAAAATTACGATGTGCTGAAAGCGACAAGAAAACGTATCATTACGATGTGCTGAAAGCGACAAGAAAACGTAACATTACGATGTGCTGAAAGCGACAAGAAAACGTAAAATTACGATGTGCTGAAAGCGACAAGAAAACGTAAAATTACGATGTGCTGAAAGCGACAAGAAAACGTAACATTACGATGTGCTGAAAGCGACAAGAAAACGTAACATTACGATGTGCTGAAAGCGACAAGAAAACGTAACATTACGATGTGCTGAAAGCGACAAGAAAACGCAACATTACGATGTGCTGAAAGCGACAAGAAAACGTAACATTACGATGTGCTGAAAGCGACCAGAAAACGTAAAATTACGATGTGCTGAAAGCGACAAGAAAACGTAACATTACGATGTGCTGAAAGCGACAAGAAAACGTAACATTACGATGTGCTGAAAGCGACAAGAAAACGTAACATTACGATGTGCTGAAAGCGACAAGAAAACGTAGCATTACGATGTGCTGAAAGCGACAAGAAAACGTAACATTACGATGTGCTGAAAGCGACAAGAAAACGTAACATTACGATGTGCTGAAAGCGACAAGAAAACGTAAAATTACGATGTGCTGAAAGCGACAAGAAAACGTAACATTACGATGTGCTGAAAGCGACAAGAAAACGTAACATTACGATGTGCTGAAAGCGACAAGAACACGTAGCATTACGATGTGCTGAAAGCGACAAGAACACGTAACATTACGATGTGCTGAAAGCGACAAGAAAACGTAACATTACGATGTGCTGAAAGCGACAAGAAAACGTAAAATTACGATGTGCTGAAAGCGACAAGAAAACGCAACATTACGATGTGCTGAAAGCGACAAGAACACGTGACATTACGATGAAAATACATCTGCCAGGGAGGATGGAAAAAACCCAACCAAGAGCACGGTATAAGCTTCGAGCTTGTTGTTGCTCTAATTGTCCTTCTGTTTGATCGTTTCCGAATGAATAAAGATTCGTTTAAACCAAGAGCTTTTACAAATAACATTATTTAAAATGGCATATCAAAAGGTACCCCTCCCCCGCAACCCCCATCCCCCGTACACGCTGACCTATACATTTCCATATTAGGCCTATATTGCCATAGTTACCTCTAAATGTACGTGTTCTCATGCATACTGACTTCTAATTCTACATAATGCATACTGACCTCTAATTCTACATAATGCATACTGACCTCTAATTCTACATAATGCATACCGACATCTAATTCTACATAATGCATACCGACATCTAATTCTACATAATGCATTCTCATATCTTATTCTACATAAAAGGGCAGCCACATACATACGAATCGTATCTGAATGCGATGCGATTTTTGACGATGTGAGTCCCGGATCACGTGAATCCGGAATAAGGTAGAAAGTACGGTTGCGCCTAAGGTCGAATGTACAGGTGTGCTTAAGGTCGAAAATAAGTAAATGCACACTTCAGCCTAATGTGGAATTGCAGAGCTGTGCCTAACGTCGAATATACGGTTGAGTCTAAGGTCGAATGCAAAGTTGAGCCTAACGTCGAATTGCAAAGTTGCGCCCAAGGTCGAATTACGGTTCAGCCTAAGGTCGAATGCAAATTGAGCCTAAGGTCGAATGCAAAGTTGAGCCTAAGGTCGAATTGCAAAGATGTGCCTAAGGTCGAATTAACGGCTGAGCCAAAGCCCCCCCCCCCCCCACTCACTCTCTCTCTCGTTCTCTCTCTCTCTCTCTCTCTCTCTCTCTCTCTCTCTCTCTCTCTCTCTCTCTCTCTCTCCTCTCTCTCTCTCTCTCTCTCTCTCTCTCTCTCTCTCTCCTTCTATCTCTTCTCTCTCTCTCTCTCTCTCTCTCTCTCTCTCTCTCTCTCTCTCTCTCTCTCTCTCTCTTACTTGAGCATAGTAAGCGAAACTAGCAGAATTCTTTTGAGACCGACTTGATTCACAACTCACATCGTCAAAATCGCATCGCATTCGGATGCGATTCGTACGTGTGTGGATGGCCCTTAACGCAAATAACTCAATCTACATTGCATAACGCATAGGACATATTGACCTGGGCCTGTATTCACATTGAGATAGTATGAGACTTATCATCGTGATATCTTATAGAAGTCCTTTTAGAGTAGTAGGATTTAATATGACATTAGAAGGACTTCTAACATATCAGGATGAAAAGTCTCATACTATCTCAATGTGAATACAAGCCCTGGACATCTACATATTGTAACACACACCGACTTCTAAATCTTCACCATGATATTTTAAATGCCTACCGACCTGTAAATCTACATATTCTAATGCATAGTGACCTCTAAATCTATATATTGTAGCGCATACTGATCTCAAACTCTACATATTGTAATGCTTACTGATCTTTAAAGCACTATATTCTGATGCATACTGACCTCTAAACTACCAAACTAATGCACATTGACTCTTCAATCTACATATTGATAATGCCTACTGACCTCTAAATCTACATATTATTATGCATAGTGGCTTCCACGTCTACATATTGTAAAAGCATATTGACCTCTAAATCTACATACTATTATGCATAGTGACTTCCACATCCACATTATTGTAAAGCATATTGACCTCTAAATCTACATAACTATTCTAATGCATACCAAATCTTGAGTCTCCATTATTCTGACGGTGGCAAACCGGCTTCTAAATCTGAAACATCTACTGCATATAATAGTGACCTCTGAATTTACATATGCTAATGCACACTGATCTTTCTCAGCCCGTTCTTATTGGCCACAATAAAGGGAAGAACTTATAATGACTGATCTCTACATTTGCATATGCATACTGACCTCTCTCTCTCTGGGCGTTCTTATTGGCTAGAATAAAGGGCACGGTAAAACAGACCGAGAAGTAAGCATAGTTACTGACCTTTACATTTGCATATTCTAAATGCATACTGACCTCTCTCTGGGCATTCTTATTGGCCAGAATGAAGGGCACGGTCAAACAGCACGAGCGGTAAGCGGCCAATGGAATCATGTTGAGGAAAACCACAACGAGGCTGCGGGTCAACACCAGGGTCAAGGTCAGCAAGGTCACCAGGATGCTGGTGATGATGAACTCCGCCTTCATTCCTGAGAGAGAGAGAGAGAGAGAGAGAGAGAGAGAGAGAGAGAGAGAGAGAGAGAGAGAGAGAGAGAGAGAGAGAAAAGATAAAATGACTGTTTTACTGCCAATAGCAAAACTGCCATAATGACATGGGGAGTGTACATCACATTTCCTGAAAAAAACACAAAAATAATAATACATGAACAGAATGGAACTTCATGCAAAATAACAACGTATGTATGCATCACATAAAGGCGAAAACACAAATATAATCGAAAAGTGAAAAACATCAATAGAAACAATGACGACCACGTGGGCACAAAAGCTAGAAAATTAACTTGGAAGACATTTTGATCGGATTTTGCATATGTCAGCAATAAACTTTGCAAATGATTTAATGAACTGCTCATTACTTCTCGTCAACACATTCAACATATTGTGTTGTGGTGTAGGCTCATGAAAGAGATAATAATATTTATCACGAATATGTTTATAACCACTGCACTGGAATAAAAGGTGATACTCGTCTTCTTTTTCGTTCGATGTACAAACTGGGCATGCTTCATCTGTTGTACTTGTAACCATAAACCATTTCTTGACTGCATTGAGGCCTAATTTCTAGTTCTAAATCTAGCAAGCACACTTCTGTGCCACCTATCTGTTACCAGCAGTAAATACTTTTCAGCTTCCATGTTATTCTTGAAAGAGATAAACCAATCATACTTTTGGCTGTTTTCCATATGAGAGTGAGAGTTTTGATGAATATGCAAATCAATCTGTCTTTTAACTCCGAAATAAACAGTCTATCATTCCCTACTCCTTGGTTTACCCATACAACGCCAAACCCATTTTCCGTTAGCAGTTTGTTCACTCTAGAAACCCAGTTAAACTTTCCCTTTTCATGCTCCTGTAGTAACATTAGGTAAGCCTGTTTGCATAATCTGTTAGAGGGTAATTTTCAAAGCTTTAACCAATATTTAACGCTTTTAATATACGTGAGAATGTATAAAGGATATCTGCCCATCTCTGCATAGATCATTTTGTTGGAAAGGTACATTGAGGAAATGTTTAATTGCGTAAGTGTGTATATTTTCTATTAGGTTGTTGCCACAAAGACCCCAAACTTCAGCAGCGTATGTTAGCATAGGTGTAATTTGTGTATCATAGAGTTTCCAAAAGAGTGTTAGTTCTGTTGAATTTAATTTCTTTAACGTTCTAAGAATTTCAATAACCCCTTTCTTTCCTCTCCTGCAAACTACCGTCATAGCTACATGAGAGAGAGAGAAAGAGAGAGAGAGAGAGAGAGAGAGAGAGAGAGAGAGAGAGAGAGAGAGAGAGAGAGGAGAGAGGCAGAGAGAGAGAGAGAGAGAGAGAGAGAGAGAGAGGCAGAGAGAGAGAGAGAGAGAGAGAGAGAGAGAGAGAGAGAGAGAGAGAGAGAGAGAGAGAGAGAGAGAGACAGACAGAGAGAGAGAGACAGAGAGAGATTTACAAATATGCTGTGTCTATATTTCTGTCTCTGTGTCTGTCTGTCTCTCTCTCTCTCTCTCTCTCTCTCTCTCTCTCTCTCTCTCTCTCTCTCTGCCCTCTCTCTCTCTCTCTCTCTCTCTCTCTCTCTCTCTCTCTCTCTCTCTCTCTCTCTCTCTCTCTCTCTCTCTCTCTCTCGTTTATGCCCAGTTTAATGTATGCGACGGACCTTTTGGACAGTGAACCTGTCTCCGCCGATAATATGTTTTCCCTCAGGCCTTATGATATGTTATACAATTTGGATGAACGTGGAAAGAAAAACTGGGTAACAAATGTTCGCGTATGTTTATGTAATGATGGATTTGCTTTTGTTTGGATGAACCAATCTGTTGGACATGCTAAAGCATTCTTGCGCGTTTTAAGACAAAGATTAATGGACTGCAGATGGCAAACATGGCATGAACATATGGACACTAGTGATAGGTTCAGTCTTTACAGAGCTTATAGCAGTGAGCATAGTTTAAAATCTTGTTTACAGCTTGACTTGGATGGGCAATTAGAAACAGGCCTACATTACAACTAGATGTAGATTAGGAATTTCTGAGTTAGCAGTACATCATGTCAGGTACAAAAATTATTGAGACAATGATTTGATTTGTCCTTTATGTACTCAAGAAGAAGATGAAGTGCATTTTGTTTTCTGTTGCCCAATACTTCGCCATATTCGTGAACGTTTTATAAAGCCTAAATATTATAGACGTCCTTCGCTTTTTAAACTATGTTTACTGTTGCCATCCACCAGAGATGAAGATGTGCATCATTTCTCTATATTTTTGTACAAGTCATTCAAGACAAGAGAAGCTGCTACTTCATGAAAAGCTTATTTTATATGAAATGTTGATTTGTGGCTTTATGTTATGTTCATTATTTCCTCTTCCACATGTGCATATGTATGTATTTATGTTCACACGACTGTTTATGCTAAGGCGCGTGATCTGTAGCGTTCTCTCTTGTCTACTACTAAACCAATGAAAGTTCACTATATATTTGAAATCAAGTGGGAAAATGCATAGTGGCGGGCAAACCTCAGAACATTCTCTTAGTCTAGTCACAAGCAAACTAAAACCTGGCTGAGTCAACACTGTAGGAACAAACCCTCTGCTGTTACCTGCCAGTATAATATTACCAATTTTCTCCAGAATCCTGTCGTGGAAGACGTTGTAGATGACGAAATCCACGTAATCTTACCAATTTTCTCCAGAATCCTGTCGTGGAACACATTGTAGATGACGTAATCTTACCAATTTTCTCCAGAATCCTGTCGTGGAAGACGTTGTAGATGACGAAATCCACGTAATCTTACCAATTTTCTCCAGAATCCTGTCGTGGAACACATTGTAGATGACGTAATCTTACCAATTTTCTCCAGAATCCTGTCGTGGAAGACGTTGTAGATGACGAAATCCACGTAATCTTACCAATTTTCTCCAGAATCCTGTCGTGGAACACGTTGTAGATGACGTAATCTTACCTATTTTCTCCAGAATCCTGTCGTGGAACACGTTGTAGATGACGTAATCTTACCAATTTTCTCCAGAATCCTGTCGTGGAACACGTTGTAGATGACGAAATCTTACCAATTTTCTCCAGAATCCTGTCGTGGAACACGTTGTAGATGACGAAATCCACGTAGAAGGTCAGCATGGCCAGGGACGCTATCCTGGTGCCGAACACGTACCGGTCGTAAGCCGGGGTTCCGACGGGCGCGTGGGGGTCCCCCCCATAGATGACCTCCGCCACGTAGTTGGTGATGTAGAAGAAGAAGCAGGACAGGGCGATGATCGCCATGAAGACCATCACCATCAGAGAAAGCTTCGACTTCGTTCGTGCACTGATGGTGGTGGTACGGCAGCAGGTGGTGCAGCTTTCACACATCTTTGAGGATGCGTCACCATCGTCTGAACTGCTCCGAGCATCGTCACCAATGATTTCTGAGCACGTCGGGTTCTTCTGAGTTTCTGGAAGTTCGGGTTCTGAGTTGTAGTCATCTTGTTGGTGATGAGAGGATCTTGATGAAGTCTGAGCATCTTCTTCATTGCTTGTTGTCGTAAATGCTGTAGTGGTAGTAGTAGTAGCAGTAGTAGAATTGGGGCAGGTTTGGTGACTTTCGTAGTTTTTGCGAGCAGAGTTCGGATTTTTAGCGAAATGTTTCGTTTCCGAGTCGTGAATACTGAGGGGGCTTTCTTCTTCTTCTTCTTCTTTAAGAGGCGTGTAGCCATTTTGATTAGTTTTCAGAATAGGACGGAGAGGAAAACGGGAACGCTCTCGGTCCGTGTCCAGCAGAAGTCTGGAGCCGCAGAACAGCGTGGTGCTGAACGCCAGGAACAGAACCAGCACGAAGACCACGCTCTGAACCATGAACTGGCCTTCACCCTCGTCCAAGATCTGACCTTCGACCTCCGGAAACAGACCCGACAGGTCCAGGAAGCCGACGAGCGACGTCAGATACCCGCCAACGGCGCCCATCATGGTGGTGGTGAGGAGGAGGGAGTCGTGCTGGGAGGAGGAGGGAGACACGGAGAGGATGTAGGTCCGCACGGTCAAAGCGCTGGTGTCATAACCGTGATCTCCTAACGCGAAGCCGGCGATGGCCAAAGCCCCGGTTAAAGTTAGAACGCTCGCAGTTGTCTGCCCTTCCTCTGGAAATAACCAACCTGAAAATATCATCCCTCTCGGGACGACTTCGCTTGCGGAGGCGTTTTCGTTGAAGGCAAAACTGAGGTTGTTTAGGGAGGAGGAGGAGGAGGAGGAGGAGGAGGAGGAGGAGGAGGAGGAGGAGGAGGAGGAGGAGGAAGAAAGTTGGGTATGGTTTGCCAAGAGAGTTGCAGGGGGGGATACTGGGTGGTAGAGGCTGATGCTAGAGCTGTAGATGAGGATGGCCATACCCAGAGTCAGCAAGGACAGCGTGCCTATGGCGAAGGGGCGTTTACCTCCACGATATCTGCAACACAGTTACGTAATTCCAGGGGTAGATGACAGTAAGTACTACTACTAGTACGGGGTGTCTCAAGCAGGATAAATCCCGTTGTCTGGTATGATCAAAGTGATAGCTAGGTTTCCCAAGTTCGCACACCCCCTCCCCCCCCTTCCTTAGAGTTCTTACCCCCGTCCCCACCCTCTCCCAACCGCCACCCACCCCCACCCCCCCTCAAAAAAGGTAGTGCTGCGCTTGCGGGGACGCGCTCTCCAGGTGAGAGCAACCCGAATTTCACAGAGGTAAGTCTGTGACTCGAAAATACCAAATACCAGAAACACATGTAACCCACAACACGAACAACAACGGACATTTGGCCAAACGGACATCTAGCTGAATGAGCATCTGGCTGAATGGACATCTGGCCAAACGGACATCTGGCCAAACGGACATCTGGCCGAACGGACATCTGGCTGAATGGACATCTGGCCAAACGGACATCTGGCCAAACGGACATCTGGCCGAACGGACATCTGGCTGAATGAGCATCTGGCCGAACGGACATCTGGCTGAATGGACATCTGGCCGAATGGACATCTGGCCAAACGGACATATGGCCAAACGGACATCTGGCCGAACGGACATCTGGCTGAATGGACATCTGGCCAGGACATCTGGCCAAACGGACATCTGGCCGAGCGGACATCTGGCTGAATGGACATCTGGCCAAACGGACAACTGTCCGAACGGACATCTGGCTGAATGGACATCTGGCCAAACGGACATCTGGCCGAACGGACATCTGGCCGAACGGACATCTGGCTGAATGGACATCTGGCCGAATGGACATCTGACCAAACGGACATCTGGCCAAACAGACATCTGGCCAAACGGACATCTGGCTGAATGGACATCTGGCCGAATGGACATCTGACCAAACGGACATCTGGCCAAACGGACATCTGGCCAAACGGACATCTGGCTGAATGGACATCTGGCCAAACGGACATCTGGCCAAACGGACATCTGGCTGAATGGACATCTGGCCAAACGGACATCTGGCCAAACGGACATCTGGCTGAACGGACATCTGGCCAAACGGACATCTGGCCGAATGGACATGCATTTTTCTGTTACTCTACTTTACCTCTCTCTCGACCCCCCTCCACACCCACTCCCCCCCCCCTCTCTCTCCCTCTCCCTCCCTCTCTCCATTTGAATTGGATCTTTCAGCTAACTTCATAGTTGTAAGCACGGGTAATCTAATATTTAAAACTTATTATGTTGATGTGAATGGTGTGTAAATCACAGATGGATATTTTCGGTGGCTTTGATGGTGTGTGTTAGCATATATGTTACTCGATGTTAAACCGATAATGTTGATATGTATGCTGTGTGAATGAGATTAGGATCCTTCTGTAGGCTTTCATAATGTTGGTTAAAGCGTGTTTCTCAGAATAAGTAAAAGAATAGCGTTGATATGAATCGTGTGTGATTGAGATTTGGATATTTTGACTGGCTTTGCTTATGTTTGTTAGCTCAGGCTATTTGAAAACATTTAAACTATTATGCTGATGTGAATGATGTATGAGTGAGTTTGGGATCTTTATGCTGGATTTGATGATGTGCAGCACGGATTATTTCAAAACAATATTTAAGCTGATAATGTTGACGTGAATGAGATTGGATATTTAGTTTGGCTTTGAATCTTATGTTTGCTAGTGTTGGTCCCCCCCCCCCCCTTCCCTCGTGATGTATTGTGGCCCGTGGCCAATGTATGTTAACCCTTTCACCGCCAGTCATATTTCAGCCACAATGTCCATTAAATTAACCTGGGTAGAGAACCAAACCCATCAGCAGTATTGGGGATTGTTCTGTGACATATATACAATAAGGTCTATCCTTACTTCCCCAAACTAAGACAAAAGGGTCTTTGGATAATAGACCTCAATTTGATGCCTTTTAGAGACATAGGTGTTAAATCACTGTGGTGCTAAAATGTGACTTAGGCGGTGAAAGGGTTAGGCATTTCAGTGTTCTCTCCATCCATTTTAGAATAATGTATTTCCACGTAAAATCGTCATTCATTTATTTATTTATTTATTCAAAAGCAACCTCTAATTTTCACTATACTGAAGTATAAAACCTCTCCTACGTAAAGAGTTTATTAACAAATGTTAAAACAGATTTAAAGCGATTTAAAAACAAATACTGTGTACAGAATACAATGGCTTGTACCCACGTGTCGTCATATCCGGCCACAAGGAGCGTGCCATATTATGGGAGACCGCCATCTTAGTCAGTAACTTTTTGAAAAATGCCAGATCGATGCTGTTTACACACAAATCTGACTAAGATGGCGACACTTCCGTTGGAAGGGTCGAGATGCGCACGCAGGTGGGGGGGAGCCATACAATGTAACGATAGGAAGACACACAGAGAGAGGGGGGGG
>CM065709.1:32984168-32993351 GCA_017654935.2 Phymorhynchus buccinoides
GTGTGTGTGTGCGCGGTTTGCATGCATATGTGTAATGTATGTAAATGAGTGGGTGTGTTTTCAAACGTGAACAATTCTGTTTAATGTATGTAAATGAGTGGGTGTGTTTTCAAACGTGAACAAGCTTCGGTTTCATTTTATACGCAGAGAGAGAGAGAGAGAGAGAGAGAGAGAGAGAGAGAGAGAGAGAGAGAGAGAGAGAGAGAGAGAGAGAGAGAGTGAGTGAGAGGGAGAGAGAGAGAAAACTTGAAAACTTGAAAACTTTAACTTTATTTTTCAAGGATAAAGATTTTAGGCAATGCCTAGTCTTCCAATCTGTCCTTGGTACATATACGAACATAGAATACAAACATGGCAAGGCATGATATTACACATACAGATTTGAACATAAAGGTAGCACCTTTGTACATATACGAACATAGAATACAAACATGGCAAGGCATAAAATTACACATACATAATTGAACATAAAAGTAGCAAAGCAGGTATTGTGATAAAGACAGGTTGAAATATGAATTTATAGAATTACATACGCACAGGTATAATTTTTAATACTTGTGCGGGCATGCATGCGCGTAACCATACACGCACACAACTGCACGTGCAGAGAGAGAGAGAGAGAGAGAGAGAGAGAGAGAGAGAGAGAGAGAGAGAGAGAGAGAGAGAGAGAGAGAGAGAGAGAGAGAGAGAGAGAGAGAGAGAGAGAGAGAGAGAGAGAGAGAGAGAGAGAGAGAGAAGAGAGAGAAGAGGGGGAGAGAGAGAGAGAGAGAGAGAGAGAGAGAGAGAGAGGGGTGGGAGAGAGAGAGAGAGAAAGAGAGAGAGGGGTGAGAGAGAGAGAGAGAGAGAGAGAGAGAGAGAGGGGAGAGAGAGAGAGAGAGAGAGAGAGAGAGAGAGAGAGAGAGAGAGAGAGAGAGAGAGAGAGAGAGAGAGTAGAGAGAGAGAGAGAGAGAGAGAGAGAGAGAGAGATTGTTATAATTCATTGAGAATCGCGTGATGCGGTGCAAACACACACACACACACACACACGTACACGCACAGCACGCACAGCACACACACACACACACACACACACACACACACACACACACACACACACACACACACACACACACACACACACACACACACACACACACACACACACACACACACACACACACACACACACACAAACACACACACACACACACACATGTGTTATATTATAACTCTAACAACAACGTAAAAAGTAAAAGCAAAACTTACCTGACTTCCAACTTTGTTATCACACCACTATGATATATTTTTCTAAAAATATAAAACGTTTTAATTAAATAAACGAAATAATGTTTTAAATAAACGAGAGATAAAAAAAACAACCCAGTCAGAACTCAAACCTAAATCCCTAGAATCCCTAATGATCGCCTCTCTATCCAATATAGCTAGTTAGCAGCAACACATCTGTATTGTTAATAATTCGGGACTTTCCTGGTGTTGCACTGCCTCCGGGCATTGCCTCCAGGATCGTTCCCACCATCTTTATATCTATGAATGTCCCATATGTGTTCTGTTCCAGCCTGGAGGACGTTAAACAGATTTTAATTCATTCCCTAGAATCGAACCCATGTCAGTATTGCTACCGAACGCTTTTGACTACTACTTTTGTCATTATATACACAAAGAAAAAAGTTAAGCACCCCTTAAAGCAAATTAGCTATTACCAGTCTGACAGGAGGGATGAGACGCAGGGTTGAAGCAGTCATCCAGGCACAGGGAGGCTACTGAACTTTGATTTGCCAAATGAGTTTTGAACACTCCTCATGACGTGTTCCCACAATAATTAACTTTTGATATAGCCATATGAAATTGTTACATTTAAAAAAAATTGAACATGACAACCCTTTTTGTTTCAGAATATCAGAATGCATTTGTAAAACCATACATTAAATTATGTTTTTTCCCATAGTCAGATAGTCAAACTTTCATTTACCAATCAATGTTGTTTCATTCTTTATTGATTATTTGCAATAAATCTCGATTTCATCTCATCTACAGCCAAAAAAAAGTGGCGGGGCGCTTAACTTTAGTCTTTGTGTATATATTCCTTTTCTTTTTTAAATTAAATCTCCACTCTTGACTAATACAGAATCTCGCTATCCCTTGTTCGCTTCAGCTGCTAGGTTATATTATTTATATACTAATAGCAAACAATCCTCCACACACATTTCCTACTGTGTATCTTCACCACTGAAATGCAAAAGCCTGTGTAGCCAGAGTAAGAGTCGTGAAAGCACTCCAGCCAGCCACCCACCCACCCACACACACCCACCCACCCACACACACACACCACACACACACACGTGCGCGCGCACGCGCACAGTTTAGCATAAGCGCGATGTGCCCCCGTCTCTAGTATATGTTCCTTGTCTGTATGTGTCCCTGTCTATTTTCGTGTCTTATGCGGCCCCCCCCCCCCCCTCACCCCGTCTCTCTGTGCGTCCCCGTCATCGTGTTCGATATCTCTATGCGGTCCCTATCTCTCTATCAGTCCCCGTCATTGTGTCACCCCCATCTCTATGTGTCCCCGTCTCTATTGTGCGCCCGTCTCTCTGTGCCTCCGTCTCTATGCGTCCCAATTGCTAATGTGTCCCCTGTCTCTCTGTGTCCCTCGTCTTTATGCGTCCCCAATCCCAATGTGTCCCCGTCTCAATTGTGTCCCAATCTCTCTGTGTCCCCGTCTCTTTGTGTCCCACTCTCTATGTGTCCCCGTCTCAATTGTGCCCCAATCTCTCTGTGTCCCCGTCATTGTGTCCCATTGTCTCTCTGTGTCCCCGTCTCAATTGTGTCCCAATATTTATGTGCCCCCTGTCTCTATGTGTCCCCGTCGTCTTTGTGTCCCCGTCTCTTGTGTCCCCGTCTATTGTGTCCCCGTCTCTCTGTGTCCCCGTCATTGTGTCCCCATCTCTATGTGCTCCCTGTCTCTCTGTGTCCCCGTCATTGTGTCCCCGTCTCTCTCTGTGTCCCCGTCTCTCTGTGTCCCCGTCATTGTGTCCCCATCTCTATGTGTGTCCCCGTCTCTCTGTGTCCCCGTCATTGTGTCCCCATCTCTAAGTGCCCCCTGTCTCTATGTGTCCCCGTCATTGTGATCCATGTGTCTCTCTGTGTCCCCGTCCGTGTGTCCCCATCTCTATGGTGTCCCCGTCTCTCTGTGTCCCCGTCATTGTCATCTCTTGTGCCCCCTGTCTCTCTGTGTCCCCGTCATTGTGTCCCCATGTGCTCTAGTCCCTGTCTCCATCTCCATGTGTCCCCCTGTCTCTATTGTGTCCCCGTCATTGTGTCCCAATCTCCATGTGTCCCCTGTCTCTATTGTGTCCCCGTCATTGTGTCCCAATCTCCATGTGTCCCCTTGTCTCTATTGTGTCCCCGTCATTGTGTCCCAATCTCCATGTGTCCCCTGTCTCTATTGTGTCCCCGTCATTGTGTCCCAATCTCCATGTGTCCCCTGTCTCTATTGTGTCCCCGTCATTGTGTCCACAATCTTCCATGTGTCCCTGTCTCTATTGTGTCCCCGTCATTGTGTCCCAATCTCCATGTGTCCCTTGTCTCTATTGTGTCCCCGTCATTGTGTCCCAATCTCCATGTGTCCCCTGTCTCTATTGTGTCCCCGTCATTGTGTCCCAATCTCCATGTGTCCCCTTTCTCTATTGTGTCCCCGTCATTGTGTCCCAATCTCCATGTGTCCCCTGTCTCTATTGTGTCCCCGTCATTGTGTCCCAATCTCCATGTGTCCCCTGTCTCTATTGTGTCCCCGTCATTGTGTCCCAATCTCCATGTGTCCCTTGTCTCTATTGTGTCCCCGTCATTGTGTCCCAATCTCCATGTGTCCCCTGTCTCTATTGTGTCCCCGTCATTGTGTCCCAATCTCCATGTGTCCCCTGTCTCTATTGTGTCCCCGTCATTGTGTCCCAATCTCCATGTGTCCCCTGTCTCTATTGTGTCCCCGTCATTGTGTCCCAATCTCCATGTGTCCCTTGTCTCTATTGTGTCCCCGTCAATGTCCCAATCTCCATGTGTCCCTTGACTCTATTGTGTCCCCGTCATTGTGTCCCAATCTTCATGTATCCCTTGACTCTATTGTGTCCCCGTCATTGTGTCCCAATCTCCATGTGTCCCCTGACTCTATTGTGTCCCCGTCATTGTGTCCCAATCTCCATGTGTCCCCTGTCTCTATTGTGTCCCCGTCATTGTGTCCCAATCTCCATGTGTCCCTTGTCTCTATTGTGTCCCCGTCATTGTGTCCCAATCTCCATGTGTCCCTTGTCTCTATTGTGTCCCCGTCATTGTGTCCCAATATCCATGTGTCCCCTGTCTCTATTGTGTCCCCGTCATTGTGTCCCAATCTCCATGTGTCCCCTGTCTCTATTGTGTCCCCGTCATTGTCCCAATATCCATGTGTCCCCTGTCTCTATTGTGTCCCCATCGTCCCAATCTCCATGTGTCCCCTGTCTCTATTGTGTCCCCGTCATTGTGTCCCAATCTCCATGTGTCCCTTTGTCTCTATTGTGTCCCCGTCATTGTTCCGTCCCAATCTCCATGTGTCCCCTGACCTCTATTGTGTCCCCGTCTCTCCGGATCCCTATATGTCCCCTCGGATTTTAGGGTTGGGTAAGGGTTGGGGGAACGGGGTATATGGGGGCGTTGTTGTACCATAACGATTCGGGTCTGAATGCGATGCGGATTTTGACCCCGAAATGAGTCACGATTCCACGTGACATTTCGTTTTCTTGTCATAGGTGAGGTCTACTTCACTATAGTCGGAGGAGGGAAAAATGACAGAATTGTTTCTACGATCCGATTGGAAGTTGTGATCTTCACGTGAATCATGACTCTTCACGTGACACAATCGAAATCGCATCCCCGTACGAGTGCTTAGGACGCGTCGTCTTGTGTGGCGCCGGCATTAGGGTTGGAATAAGCACGGAGAGAGGACGGAGATGTCTAAAGCGGGGGGACACATAGAGATGGTGGACACACAGGAAGGGGGACCACATAGAGACGGGGAAGAGAAGAGACGGGGGGCACATAGAGACGAATTTGGGGACTCACGAGACGAAATTGATGACACAAATAGACGAAATTGGGGACACATAGACGAAATTGGGGACACATAGACAAAATTGGGGACACAAAGAGACGAAATTGGGGACGTCGGGTAGAGACAACAATTGGGGAAACATAGAGACGAAATCGGGGACACAAAGAGACGAAATTGGGGCCACATAGAGACGAAATTGGGGACACATAGATACGATTGGGGGACACATAGAGACGAAATTGGCGACACATAGAGACGAAATTGGGGACATGTAGAGACGAAATTGGGGACACATAGAGTCGAAATTGGGGGACACACAGAGACGAAATTGGGGACACATAGAGACGAAATTGGGGACACGTAGAGACGAAATTGGGGACACATAGAAATGGGAGACTCATAGAGACGAAATTGGGGACACATAGAGACGAAATTGGGGACACATAGAGACGAAATTGGGGACACTTAGAGACGACATTGGGGACTACACAGAGACGAAATTGGGGACACATAGAGACGATATAGGGGACACAGAGAGACGAAATTGGGGACATTAGAGACGAAATTGGGGACACTTAGAAGACGAAAGGGGGGGACACATAGAGACAGGGACACGTAGAGACGAAATTGGTGACACATAGAGACGAATAAATTGGGGACACATAGAGACGAAATTGGGGACACATAGAGACGAAATTGGGGACACACAGAGACGAATTTGGGGACACATTAGAGACGAAATTGGGGACACAAGTAGAGACGAAATTGGGGACACATAGAGACGAAATTGGGGACACTTAGAGACGAAATGGGGGACACATAGAGACAAAATTGGGACACACATAGACAAAATTGGGGACACACAGAGACGAAATTGGGGACACATAGAGACGAAATTGGGGACACATAGAGACGAAATTGGGGACACTTAGAGACGAAATTGGGGACACTTAGAGACGAAATGGGGGACACATAGAGACGAAATTGGGGACACATAGAGACGAAATTGGGGACACATAGAGACGAAATTGGGGACACACAGAGACGACATTGGCGACACATAGAGACGAAATTGGGGGTACACAGAGACGAAATTGGGGACACATAAGAGACGAAATTGGGGACACATAGAGACGAAATTGGGGACACATAGAGACGAAATTGGGGACACATAGAGACGGGGATACATAGAGAAGAAATTGGTGGACACATAGAGACGAAATTGGGGACACGTAGAGACAACATTGGGGACATTATAGAGACAAAATTGAGGACACACACAGAGACAAAATTGAGGACACTTAGAGACGAAATTGGGGACACTTAGAGACGGGGACACAGTAATGCTACATAACACACAGTTTTAAGCTCGCCCCTTCAAAGTGCGTCAGCTGGGAGAGATGGGTTCCAACTTCCATTATAATATAGGTGTCGGTTCTTTTCATCCCGTGCCTCGTTTCGTCATTTCCCATTTGCCACTTTTCTTTGATGTGGCTGGCTTTTAAATACAGTTTTAGGCCGTGTACACACGTAAGCGGAGATTCCATGCGGAAACCCTTGCGCAATCCATAAATAAGTGGGAACAAAGAAGGGAAAAGATTTGCGCAAGTGTCCAAATTTCCCCTATATGCTCAGCTTTTGTTATCCTTCTTTGTTCCACTTGTTTAGGGTTTTCCGTTTTACGGAAATTACGTGTCTAAAGTGAACCCGGCCTTATGCTCTTCTAACCACACGCACGCGCGCGGCACAAACACACACACACACACACACACAAGCAGCGCGCCAGCGCGCACACTATCACACATACACACAGACACGCGCGCGCGCGCACGCACACACACACACACGTTACATAACAACATACAGTATTTATGCACTAAAAGGGGCGGACCCACTGAGTACGATGCAATCCGACTGTGACATTTTGTTAGGCATGATTCTCGTGAAATTCAGCTGTCTCTTTGGCAATCTCATGAAAAAAAAATTCCTACTAAATAACCTGCAGTCAAAAAAGGTATCCAAGCTGTTAATATTTTGTTCAGCGAAAAAAAAAAAAAATTCATTCTCACGAAATTCTACTGTCTCTTATGAATCTCATGAAATCCTACTAAACAAACTGCAGCCAAAAAAGTTATAACATTTTGTGAAGCATGATTCTCATGAAATTCTACTGTTTCTTTGAATCTCATGAAATCCTACTAAACAAACTGTAGCCAAAAAGTTATCAAGCTGTAATATTTTGTTCAGCATGATTCTCACGAAATTCTACTCTCTTTGAATCTCATGAAATCCTACTAAACAAACTGTAGCCAAAAAGTTATCAAGCTGTAATATTTTGTTCAGCATGATTCTCATGAAATGCTACTGTTTCTTTGAATCTCATGAAATCCTACTAAATAAACTGCAGCCAAAAAGTTATCAAGCTGTAATATTTTGTTCAGCATGATTCTCACGAAATTCTACTGTCTCTTTGAATCTCATGAAATCCTACTAAATAAACTGCAGCCAAAAAGTTATCAAACTGTAATATTTTGTTCAGCATGATTCTCACGAAATTCTACTCTCTTTGAATCTCATGAAATCCTACTAAATAAACTGCAGCCAAAAAGTTATAACATTTTGTTCAGCATGATTCTCACGAAATTCTACTGTCTCTTTGAATCTCATGAAATCCTACTAAATAAACTGCAGCCAAAAAGTTATCAAGCTGTAATATTTTGTTCAGCATCATTCTCACGAAATTCTACTGTCTCTTTGAATCTCATGAAATCCTACTAAACAAACTGTAGCCAAAAAGTTATCAAGCTGTAATATTTTGTTCAGCATCATTCTCACGAAATTCTACTGCCTCTTTGAATCTCATGAAATCCTACTAAACAAACTGTAATAAGCAAACTGTAGCCAAAAGTTTATCAAGGCTGTAATATTTTGTTCAGCAAAATGATTCTCATGAAATTCTACTGTCTCTTTGAATCTCATGAAATCCTACTAAATAAACTGCAGCCAAAAAGTTATCAAGCTGTAATATTTTGTTCAGCATGATTCTCACGAAATTCTACTGTCTCTTTGAATCTCATGAAATCCTACTAAATAAACTGCAGCCAAAAAGTTATCAAACTGTAATATTTTGTTGAGGCATGATTCTCACGAAATTCTACTGCCTCTTTGAATCTCATGAAATCCTACTAAATAAACTGCAGCCAAAAAGTTACCAAGCTGTAATATTTTGTTCAGCATGATTCTCACGAAATTCTACTGTTTCTTTGAATCTCATAAAATCCTACTAAACTGCAGCCAAAAAGTTATCAAGCTGTAATATTTTGTTCAGCATGATTCTCACGAAATTCTACTGCCTCTTTGAATCTCATGAAATCCTACTAAATAAACTGCAGCCAAAAAGTTATCAAGCTGTAACATTTTGTTCAGCATCATTCTCACGAAATTCTACTGCCTCTTTGAATCTCATGAAATCCTACTAAATAAACTGCAGCCAAAAAGTTATCAAGCTGTAACATTTTGTTCAGCATGATTCTCATGAAATTCTACTGTTTCTTTGAATCTCATGAAATCCTACTAAACAAACTGTAGCCAAAAAGTTATCAAGCTGTAATATTTTGTTCAGCATCATTCTCACGAAATTCTACTGCCTCTTTGAATCTCATGAAATCCTACTAAGCAAACTGTAGCCATAAAGTTATCAAGCTGTAATATTTTGTTCAGCATCATTCTCACGAAATTCTACTGCCTCTTTGAATCTCATGAAATTCCTATAAACTGCAGCCAAAAAGGTTTTAACCCTTTCACCGCCATCCATACATATTTCAGCCCAAAATGTCCATTTAATGTACCTTGGTAGAGAATGAAATCCATCTGCAGTATTGGGGATTTCTTCTGTGACGTATATAAAATAAGGTATTTCCTTACTTCCCAAAACTAACACAATGGGGTCTTTGGATAATAGACTCTCATTTTGATGCCTTTTAGTGACATAGGTACTGAATCACTGTGCTGCTATATGCGCTTTGGTGATGACGGGTTAAAAGCGTTAAGTCGTTTTGTGAAGTACTAAGGGCTAAGGTAACGAAATAAACAGTAGGGGGAGGGAGGGA